>JAQIVE010003200.1:0-17431 GCA_034698285.1 Sminthurinus bimaculatus | reverse complement strand
TCATTTTTTCACATTGTATTTACAACTGTATTCTGCATAATTACTTTATCCCAATAACAATGCTTTATTATGACAACATTTTCTCAAATATATATTTTGAATTATAAATATCGTCGTATTAGGTGTGCAACGGGCGAAGCCTGGCCTTCAATTATGCTTTCTTGTATAAAAAGTCGACCGTGTGATCCCAAGGCATTGAGGGATGCAAAGGACAATCCCATTGACAAAGTGGTATGATAATCAAATCGCAATTTGCATCATTTTTTACAACAATTGTTCAACTACTTTTGTAAAAATGAGTACTTAAATATGGTAGTAATTGTTATACGTACGGGTGCAAGATAATCTAATTTTATTTAATCTTCTCTTTCCATTTCACAGTGTGGGTCCAACATTGCTTACGCATACTTTGTTTCGTTTATCTTCTTTTGCTCTTTTTTGGTAAGCTCGACAGTATTTTACACACGCATTGAGATGAAGCAATCAGCGACATTATTTCAAATTTGCCATGTAGTTAAACTTTAGACCGATTAAACTGAAATCTTTCTAATATAATACAGATGTTGAATTTATTCGTTGCTGTTATCATGGACAACTTCGACTACTTGACCAGAGACTCTTCCATCCTCGGAGCCCATCATTTAGACGAGTTTATTCGTATATGGGCTGAGTACGATCCTAGTGCGACGTAAGTATAAGTTATATAAATGATGTATTATAATATAAGCAAGTACATGTATATATAAGCGATAAGAAATCAATAGCCTTGCAATTAGATTCTTAGATCAGTTTTTATAGTAAAAATTAGAGTGTATAATACATAATGTAAAAGTGAAGTGAAATACACTTCCAATGATCGCATAACATCATAACTAATTGCATCGGAAATTAATTGCAGTGTACATCACAAGTAGCATTATAACTACTTATTATGTATGTATTTTGTTTTTGTTTTTTAACTCATTTTGAATTTGTTTTTGTTTCAGTGGGCTCATACACTACACGGAAATGTATGATATGCTCCGTAATATGGATCCTCCTTTAGGATTCGGCAATAAATGTCCGTATCGTTTAGCTTACAAAAAATTAATACGAATGAACATGCCAGTGGATGATAACGGTCAAGTTCAGTTTACTACGACACTTTTTGCCCTAATACGAGAGAATCTTAGTATAAAAATGCGTCCCGCTGATGAAATGGACTCGGCGGACAGAGAACTTCGCGAAACTATAAGAAGAATTTGGCCAATACAATCAAAGAAAATGGTAGATATTTTAGTTCCGCCAAACACCGAGTTGGGAAAGGAAAGATTAACAGTCGGAAAGATTTATGCAGGGTTACTAGTCCTAGAAAATTGGAAGACAACACGATTTGGTCGTAATCAACCTCCTGGGCTTCCGGTATGTTTATTATATATATTTTTTCATTTCACGCTTACATTTGCAATTTTTTTTTAGCATTTTTCATCAGTAATATTTACTAAATTTTACATGATAACGCCTTATATTATGCTACACATGTAATTTCAAAAAACAACCATAACAATGGTCAGTTTTAGGTAATTAAGTTTTGCATACATAACAATTAGAGTAAAGTTAAGGTAATTTTTGCAAAAACATTATAGAAATGTATAGTTTGAACCTTTTTGAGGTCATGATTGAGTTAATCTGTTCAGCTACCATAACATTAAGGTATATGATGTATTTATCCATTTGTTCATTGTGGCGTGAAAATGTTTTATAAAAATTCCATACTTTAATTCAAGTCCGTATCATCTGTCGGCTTGTTGGCCTGCATTATGGGTATGACATCGCATCATGCACATAAAGAAGAAATCACTGAAGAGGGCATGAAAGAATTTCTTGACAGAGAGTCCAGTTCGAAATCAAGGAAAAGAAGTCGAAAAAAACGGTCAGCCAGGAGCAGGAGACCTAGTTGGCAAACAAATAAAACTAATGGGGTTTGACTTCTTTCTCCCTTCAAACAAGTCAATTATATAACCATGAGAAAACAGCTAGAAATAATAGATCTCTGTCTATCATAGTTTCAGTTAGCAGTTAGCAGTCAAAATAGATTTTATGTTTCGTCCTGTCCAGTCTTATACTCATCGTCTATTAGATTTAACATTGAAATAAAGATAACCTAACCATTTTAATAGAATATCTAGATAGATGACATTAGATTACAATTAGATTGTATTCAAGAATATGTATTTTATGTTTTCATTGTTATTGTTGTACTAGTGGAATGCGAAATATTTATATAACAAATATTGGAGTTGTTATTATGGCGACTAATACTATTATTTATTTTGGTATAAAAAATAACGATTTTGAAAACTTCTTTAATGAGCTTTCACTACACGATGGTTTTATTCATATTCGCTACCAATAATGCATTTATTGTTGAAAATATGTATAGACTGGGTTTAAAAGACTATCTCGTGTAGTGTTGCCGTTCATTCAGTCTTTATTTGAAGATTAGAGTTGAGAAATTCTATTACGTGAAATCATATTAACTAATGAAATTAAGTCGTAAGAATAAATATTTGTTACAATGATGAAAAATTAGTGGTTAGATTAGTGGTGTTCCCCGGACTGTAATATTGTGTGTGTATAATTATAGCGTTAAATGCGTCGTCTTAATTAATATTTAACGTAAGCATGTTGTTCTAGAACATAAATCAGGACATTAGATTGAAAAGTTTTCATCGTTGTAATTTGTAATATTAAAAATAGTCGACTATGTCCTAGATACAGATAAAAATTCAGTTTATAAATATATAGTTTTATTGTACTATTATTATAGTGAATCGATTTTTCTCTGAATCTAGTTTTGCATGAACATATACTTTGTACAAAAAGTAAACAATAACAAATGATGCATAGTATAAAATATTATTGGTATTTAAACTGCAAACCCTCCTGTTCTTACTTGAGAACGAAAGTTTGTATTTATTTGAAAACTGTTATTTTTCAGGTGATCGAGCTTCATGACATGGTAGAGGGAAGAGATGGAAGTGCAAGTCCATTGGATGCAAGCCGAGATCATGACATGGATCGAGATTCGTTGGCCGATATGGACGCTCGAGATGACATGTATATCGGACGAGGTATGTTCTTCACCCTGGCTGAAATATACACTTTTCGCTTGTTCCTTGTCACCATTTTGCTAACAAGAATAGTAACGTTTAGCAGTTCTATCTATACTTTAGCCTTGAAGCATTTATTTAATAGTTTATAGAGAATTACCATTTACGACTGAAATAAAAAATCTAGCTCTTATACTTTGCCCAAACGACTGTAGAACTGTTGTAGTTTTGCGCAATATGTAAAGAATTTAAAACAGCAATAGTTGATAGTAGTAAAGCACTAATTAAGATAATCAGCTTATTTCGTAGTCTTGTTAAAAAAGGAGAAAGTGTTTACGCAAAATACACCGTGGAGCTTAATATGTAGTTACATTACAAGGATTAATGGCAGAAACAAAAGGGTTTTTGTTGTCACCCAGAAACTTCTCTAGAAATGCAACTGATGTGTGCATACAAAGTTAACTCACTCACATAGTTTTGCTTTTAGACCAGAGCTGTGGGTAAGCTTAAACAACTATGTATCCTGATTGATTTTGGCTACACGAATTTCATTAACATTAGAATATTCATTTAGTATAGATACTCAGAATATAAAGATAAATTTTAAAGGGAAACTAGGAGAAAAAAATGTGTGACATGGTGCAATTCTTTCTACGATTATTATGAATAGCACGGTCTGATCAAATGGATGATTCAGGTGACTACCTCCGTCCTCACCATCCTTCTCACTTACGGCAGCGTTCTCCCTCACCGTCTCGTCGTGGTATGCATTATGGCCATCCTCCTCATGATTTGGGGTTCAGTGAAGCGGTAGAAGACATGGTGGACGTAATAAGGACTGAAACTTCGAGGTCAGTTGTAATGCTTTTATATAAGTACATAATCATATAGAATATATTGTTTTGGTCATCTGTATTAAATACGTATACTATAAGATTTTTTGGTGCGAAGTTGGCTAAAAAGCTGCCACCAAATGGGCATATTTTGGAACTTTTGACTTTTATTCATATATCAACGGAAGTAGTGCATCACATAATAATTTTGTAAACTAATCAATGTGTTTCGAATTTTAGAAGAGGCCGAGCTCGAGCCAAGTTACGAGGAGACGAGTTCTCTTTGTCTCCAGGCAGATTCCGGCCAGGGTATCATGATAGTGCACTTAGTCCAGCTACTCCTGATAGGACCGATGCTGGATTTCTTCCACCCAGGTATCATACCATGATAAAAAATAAAATATTTGAAATAAACATTTATGTCACGAAATGCAAAATTTAAAACATTTTAGTTATGTTATGTAAATGTAAAAGTAATACTCATGTCTCATATCAGTACTTTCTTCTGCACCTTCAATTATAGAACGTTAAGGAGATTTGGAAACAGTTTAGAAAGATCTCCAAGTCCTCCATATCACACCAGGCCGTATCATCCCAACGGTAGTTATCCTATGCTCCCTGGGAGACGCACAGGTATTTTAGATTTAACTCTACGCTTTGCTATCGAAGGAGATTGAGTAGTATCTATGTATGTATGTTTTATATGATATATAGAATAAGAACGCTATTATGGAAAGCATGTTAAATCGTTAGTAATTTTTGCAGGTGGACGTCGGCTTCCGCAAACACCGCCGCATCCGTCAGCACTTCGTTTGCCAGCCCATGTAAGGAAATTTAAAAAAAAATTTTGATGCGGATACACATACTTATTCGTGTACTTGTTGCATACTTACTATAGCTTCAACTGAAGTACAATTTTAGCGTTGTGAGTTGTGATTATTTCATACATATTATGTTGAATGCTTAATATGTATTTGATAGGAAATATTATAGCATTATGTTTATAGTTTTCAGGATCGTGCGAACAAAGGAACCTGGGTCAGCAAACTTCAGGTATGGCTAAATTTTGTTTATATGCGTATATTGACGAGTAGCACGCGCTTTCTTTTTACTTATATACGAAATGAGCTATACTACTACACATACACATTTTAGTATAGAGCCGCAAAACAAAGAAAATGGAAAAGACTAATTTAACATAGCATTGCTGTAGTATGCCTTTTCTCTTGGGTTTAATAACCTTGTACATATTATAGTATTTCCTAAAATATTTACAATGGTATGATCTTACAAAAGCCTATATTAATAAATGATAATAATAATAATGATACTTTATTATGATTATATTAAATTAACATTATAATTTCAAAACCAAGCATGAAGAAAGGCTGTACATAATAAGCTAACCTATCCAACAGCTATCGTAGGATATAATATTGTTTCAAATCAGTCACATTAATCATTATTATCCTAATGTTACACTCTAGTATAATGATATTTTTACAAATTATTTATACAAATAATTAATTAATTAAGGAGTGTGTGCTGTGTAGCGATCATAATGCAGAGAAAAAAAGCAAGAGCGATATAAAAACATAGACAAAATAATACGTATGAAGTTCAAATAAAACTTGATCGAGCAAAAATCATATTTGGTGCAAAAAAAACGCAAATCATGCCAACTTTATATTATAGAGCAAACCCCTAAAATCTTATGTTCATTTTGAAAAAAATGCTTACGTGTAACTACCAATATAACAACTACAATTTTAATTATTATCAAGGATCGTGTGAACAAATAAACTTTCCGCGTATGGGAAGTTCCCCAACTCGTAACCGAGAACTTCGTACGTACACGCCAGAACCGCGATCAGCTCGCCGCTTGCCAAGGGAACCTTGGAACAGGGATCCTCGACTCAGGAGAGATCCTCTCAGTTTTGAACAAGCAGTTGCCTTAGGTAGACAACAAGAGTTTTATGATTACGATTAATGTATGAGATTTTATGACTTACCAAACAGTTTCTATACTATTCACTTTCACTTTATTATTTTGTCTTTCTTCCATTTTATCGTTTTCCAACTTTGTAACTGGTATTTTTATCCTTTTAATTTTATTAAAAAAGTGACGTTGGACTAGTCAGTATTGTCACGATATTATATTTAGCCTGTGTATCATTTTTTTTATAATCAAAACTTTAGGAGATAACGTTTCCAATTCAAAACGACGTTCAAGTTTCTCTTCTTTAACTATTTATTTCTACTTTCACTCGATGGTTATGTTCTTTTAAATACGTATTGCTATTGTTTGTATGTTTTATCAAACGTAATTTGCAATTGAACTTTTGATGAAAAACGGAAACTTTTTATTCAATACGACGCAGTTTTCTTTGCTGAAAACTGTAGAATATAAAACATACAAAAACTTGTTGCTAAATGCTGTTCTCGTCACAAGTTCATCACACAATTACAAGATTTATTTGACTTAAGAGAAAAAATGGAGACATTATTATTCTTTAAAAACCAGAAAAGTTTTTGACTACGTCATGACAATGTATATAGTATATATATTATAGAGTAATTGTTTTATTCTTCTACCTCTTTCTCTTTACTATTATTTCACCAGTATCTTTATCCTTTCTTTCCATTGAGTGAAACGAAGCTATTGTTTATAATAATTGTTATATTTATGCTCGCGTATAAGATCCATAAATTTAAAATTTATAATTTATATTCAATACTATATAAACTGGTTATGAACTATGAAGGTTTTTTTGCAAGCCTTTGGTGTATTTTTTTTTCGTTGTCGAATATATTGTTCTTTTCCTTGACGTATACATTTTTTCGAGTTTGACGTTATTGATTTTCAGAAATTTGCGAGTCTCTTAATGTTGTTGTGAAAAATTTCTTTGCATTCGGCATTGTATTTATCTTTATTATTATTATGGTATTGATGTGTTTATAAAAATTTCCGCGGAAGGAATAACACTGTTCAACACTTTTTCACCAGTGATTGTTTTTGCCCTAAATTGAGAGAAAGCAGAGGTGGCAAATTTACAGCGTTTGTGTATTTAAAATTATTTTATATTCTGTGTACGTATTCCTTAGAATATAGAATACTATAGTAAAGAGTTATTGGAATGTTCTAGAGAAAAGACTGAGAAAAGACTAGAGACAGAAGACAGAATAAGAGATTACAATATAGCCATAAGATTCTTACCTTTAGAAGGTATGAAGACGTTCCTACATTTGACAATACGACAAGGATTATTACAGACTTTTTATTTGGTATGTACAAAAGTATTTGTATTGGTATAGAAAAATTACTTCAGCATACAAAGGGCTCAAAAATAGTGTATAAGTAACGTGTTGATCATAGATCATAGTGGTAAATAATTCTCCTGCTTCCTATTTTAAAAGTAAAAAAGGAGATAAATGAACCTTTTCTCCATAGTTAGAAAAGTAACAAGTAGGTACGTTGCCGTCAGTGGTTTATTTTGATAATATTTTGATTAAACTAAAAAAAAGTAAAACTATTTGATAAATTTCGATAAATTATGGTATATCTTCTGCTGGCTCAATCCTTGGTTTCTTTTGAACTTCATCTCAATAATGTTAAACATTATGTATGTAATAAGTGGCAGAGTGTATGGCTGTCTATTGCTGTTGTTTTTAGTTTTGTTTGTAGTTGTGTTTAAGTATATTTCTTGGCTATGATATAATAAGCTAAATGTTAAATACTTGTAGCATACGTATACAGTATTATAGTATACCTTTCTACATCGAAAGATATTACTTTTAGTAGTTGAATTTTAGTCAGTAGTTGTCATATTTTTCCTTATTGAATTTTAGCCCCCTTTTTGCAAACATAAAACATGACATCTGTTTGCTATAAAAATATACTTATTCTGTGTATGGACGGAACACACGTGTTATTTGTAGTCACAAATAATCAGTGATAGTTGTTGTTTGGTTATTGTATGTATTGTGTTTTTTTAGAGGTTCTGAGCTAGCTCAAAGGTTGTTGTTTGGATACTTCTCTCTTTCTCTCTACCGTTTTCAGTTTTGGATTCCTTCCGTATTTCCCCCTTAGTCTAGTTTCTCTTACCATCAACGCGATTTAACGTCTTTTAAGTCCGGAAACATGCCATGATATGATTTTTTGTTCATTTATTTCTTTGCAATCTGACCTTTTCACCTTTGTTTATTTCCGCAATGTTCTATTTGCATTTATGCTGCCTTCAAGAATACTGCTCGCAATGAGAATTCCTAATTAGTATGTAAGTACGATCATGTATTTAAATGGTTTCGTTTCGGTTTTGTTTCGAAACGAGACTGTTTAAATGAAGTATCGTACATACTAATTCGTAATTCTCATTGTGAGCAGTACTCACGAATGATGTGCCGTTTGGCAAAAGTAATCAAGGAATCCGAGTAGTATGTACTGCAACAATTCTACATAATACATACTGCCCAAGTTCCTGGATTATTTTTGTCGAATGGAATTTTGTAGAAATTAGCAGAAATGCAAAAGTTAGGTTGTAGAAATGAATAAATAAAAATTCATGTAATTTGTCATGTTTTGGAACTTCAACGACGACAAGGAACATTAGTCAATGTTACATGTTACGTGTGTCCACGTATGTGTGCTATGTAAAAGTTATTGTTGTTTATTATTAATTGGTGTTGTCCTTTTCTTATTTTTTGACAAAGCTATATTTTTTGTTGTTTTGTTTGAACGAACGAGTGAGAAAAAGACGATTGTTTGTATATAATATTTTTTGTACTAAATAGTAGTGTAAAGTGAAAGTGTGAACTGGAGTGTGAAAGCAAGAACGAAGGAAAAGGTTTCCTTTTTAAGAATTTTCAATTGTGCCAATATTGTACAATCATGTTTTACATTGCTCATGTGATTGTTTTACTAATGTAATGTCTAAAGGTCGTGGCAATCGTTTGCTGCCAGCATCACCGCGCCAACCACTACAACCATCGTCATCTCAGCAGCCTCCACCGCCAGCACAAGTTCTCACTCCCCGTCAACAAGTGCCAAACGGCTACCAAAATTTGGCTTCTCAGCAACAAAGACTTTTACCGCAACCACAAACACCACAATCCAGCTTTTCTGAACTGGGACCAGCGTTACATGAGACCGTTCCTCCTTCCTCTAGAGTACATCAACTTTCAGATGAAGAAGATGATTGGTGTTGATAGGGGATGTTAAAATTAAATTTTTTATACATATAATTATATATAGTTAAAAGAGAGAGAGAAAGAAAAGCAAAAACTTCAAACAAACTAACAAAACAATAATCTATTGAACAAAGAATGTTATTATGAGGATGTTTTCTCTTTGTTATAGGATATTAAATTCCTCTTGAGTAAGTTTTATTTTTTATCGTAATTTTTAATTATCCATAATATTTTACTCGTAGTTTATTGAAGCGATAATATGACACAAGTTATGTCTATATTTGTATTGATTGTACACAGTGATATGGTTATTACATCTGAACCTGACAAAAAACTTGAATCATAATTTTACGCAATGCATTGTTAGTTATGGAGAAAGTAAAAAAGAAAGCGTTTTCCCTCCCTCCGCATTTGCTAGTTTATCAGCTATACTTGCCTTATTTCTGTTAGTTAATTCAGGTAGGCGATCTATTTAATGAGTGCTAATATAAAATTCTTAACATGTTATTCAGACAATTTGATTTTGTCAGATTCAAATCCATATGTACTATCTCCTATCTCACCAAGTGAAATGATACATACAATATAATATGTGTTGTCATCATTGTTATATATAATAATTATATTACTGAATAGAACATAATATATTCAACAACTACTCTTATGCCTTTGTGATCAAATGTGTTTTTTACTGCTGATCACTAAAAACACGTGTGTATGTTTGCCGGTATTCCCATTATAAAAGAATGATAATGATAATCAAACTCTAGTTCGCGTCCCGACAACTTTTTTATCCATTTAGTTTAGAAATTGTAATGTGAGTACAGTACAATAATAATGATATTATATAAATACGAATATATAGATAATATTGAAAATCTTTCGATTATTTCCCCAAGGTTATCATCACAACTGTCATCTTCAGACGCATAAAAGCGATACATATATATATAGTATTAGTTTCTCTTTCATCGTTAAGTATGCCTCCTTCAATCAGAATTATCACGTCTAAAATAATATTATATTATCGTATTCAGTTAAAAACACCGTTTTCCATTGATTACGTGAACATTTAAAGAAAAAGAACGTAAATGTACGTCCATTCGGTCACATGAGACGATGTACGACCACTTTTATCCACTCTTTCATTTTACCATTAGTGAAAGAAGGGGAAAAGAGTTCACGTTCACAAAAGTTTCACAAAATATTTCACGTTGTTATACCACTGTACTTGCCCTTAAAACTATAAATGGTATCATGTAACATACTTAATTATGGTTCTATATATTTAGGCTTTTTTACCCTACTGTTGCATATTGCATATGTACTTATCAGTGTCTATAAATAATACAAATTATATCTACTTGAAAAAAGATGATAATATGAACTGTTATACCTACAATTTTACAAATGTTGAATAATAGCTATCAATCAATAATATCTCTGAAAATATATGTCTTTGTTGAATCTTTTAATCAGAGTATTTAATATGTTGTACATTTACAATATTTCGTAAAATATGTTGGCAAAATCTATAAACTCTGGTATTATAACTAAGTGGTTAGAGTTCACTACTTTGAAAACCGCCTGTATTAAACTACATACTTGACATATTAGGTAAATAATTTTTGCTGCCAGCAGAATTCTTACGGAAGAAACTAAAACAAATCGTTTTGATATTGAGTTCTTGAAGAGCTCAGGGCAAACATAATCATGTACAACGTGCTAATACATTATTATTAATGATGTACATATTAGTATTGTCTTAATGCCTTCACTAGTAAAAAATGGTAAATTTATAAAACAAATTGTTGATGCATTGGTATTTAGTATATTATAGCATCACACATGTATGCAGCTCGCTTCAAAACGTAGATAAAAAAAGAAACTTTCCACGTTGTTAAGTATGTATATTATTATACACATATTGAGTATATTATTGAGTTTTCACAGGGGATTAAAAATATTTCGGGAAAGTACAATATTTTTAGCATTGAATTTCATGACAGTTGTGTTGAATTGAATAAAATAGCGAAATATCTGGTATAACTGTATAAAAATGATAAAACTCTAAGCAGTGATTAAAACAAAGAAGAAAAACAATGAAGCCGAGATACCACAAACAATAACTACCAACCAATAAAAATAACTCTTATTTTAAGAAAACCAAGAAACTAAAGAAACTTGTATTAAATGTTGTACAAAAAATTATAGTTAACCACAGAACACAATACAAATATTGGATCACCTATTATATTAAACTACTATAATATATCATATAACATAATGTAGTGCATACATATAAATATAAAAATAGCGTATAGGGCTCGAGAAATTCTGAATAATAAATCAAATAAAAGTCAATGTAAAAGGGAAGCTAATAATATATATACAAATGCAACTACAAAAGAAAGAAGAAAGTCATTGAATAACAAATAATGACATTTTATGCTACTGTTCTCTACATAGATATTCTTACACCAGAACAAAAAGTACAGGAGAAAGTAAGATACTATTATACAATGCAATGTAAAGCTGGTCTTTAACAAAAGAAAGGAGAGCAGTAAAAAAATACGAGGAAGAAAAGATAGCCGAAAGCGCCCAAACTGCCCATAAATATAAATTAAACAAATTGCAAAAAGACTTTTATGACTGAATAGCATCTCGCGGAAGAAAATTTTTTGTCGATTGTCAGTTGCTTGTGATCAGATTAAAATTGTTTATATCCATCCATATTAACAACCAAAGGTATTATTAACTTTTTCCATTAAATTTGCACTAATAATTATTACTCATACTAAAATGTAACACAACTATCTAACGTAACTAACAACTATCATTACAACTATAATATTATAATGTAGGTAAGCAAAACATTCACATTTTACATTTTAACACATTATGCATATTATTAATTACTTATATTACCTGTTTGTATGAAAATATACGCTCTTACATAAAAGGAAAAAAAGAAAAGCTTACCGGTTGTCAAGTATTTGTTCCAGGGGTTATATTTTATGATGAGAGCTATAAACTTTAATCATATTATGATATCTAGATACATGTAAAACTTTATCACATTTTCCATCATGGATTCTGAAGCGAGAGAAAGTATAAGGAAGGAACATCACTTTGCTCTACGCTGTAGAATAGGAAAATTTTCAATCACCAACTATTCGTTTCAAATTTTACCTTGCTCCATGCATTTATTTTGTAGCTTACTATCTATAACTATGTCTTGCTAGTGTTGTTAGAAGCAAAAATGAAAACTTGCCATGGTAATATGTATCTTTAATCATAATGGAAAGTTAACCCGTCGTGTAAAAAAACATGTGACAACCAAGCGTTACAAATTTTAGAATAGAAACTATACGATTTACAACTATTAACTGACAAAGGATGATATTAAAATAACTTTTCTTGCGTTTCTTAAAGTTAGTGAAATCAAAACGTTTTTGAAGATTAAAATATATTGAATTTTTATACCCACGAATATAATACAAATGTATAATACAGAAACATACAAATAATAGTATATAGTAAACAGTAAATACCATAAAAATTTATCCCTTCTTGACCTTTTGGTGATTGGATACCATAAATAACCTGTCGAGAAGAAAATGATAATCATTAGGAAGACATTGAATATAAATAATCAGTAATGGAAAACAAAAAAATACAAGAATATTATGTACTTTTTGAGAAAAGTGGCTATAGAAAATGTTAAGCTACACCGACAGTATACTGTAGTTTCCTATAATATTTGCCATCATTATCATTAACAATGCTATCGTTATTGACAGGAATCATAATATGTTTATGACATCCTAACAACGTATGATAATGAATTAAAATTCTGTTTAGATTATGTTATGTATATTAGAAAAAAAAACTATCAGTAACTCGATCGAGTGCGATAAACTATGCACTATATGAAACCTATCTCTATTTAACGCCTCTCAAAATAACTGCGATTTCATATTTTTTCCATTGTTTATATCTGTGTACGTATAATGATTACCCTTGTATTATCTATAACATACATGCTACAGAAAACGTGTAAGCAAAGTAAATCAAAGTGAATCGAATAATGAATGATATAATATTATGAATAAATTGTGTATAAGGATATTATGTTACGGAGAAATGGTATACATGGAAAATGGTTATATAATATGTATTATCAAAAATGTGTGTGTGTGTGTATGTATAATATGATGTGTATATATGAATTTGTGAGGTAAGAAGTGAGGACAACGTACTACGACAAAAACTAATATTTAAATATAAAAAAGTGAAATTATTATACATTATATTTAAATTATATACTTTGTGAGTCAAATAAAAGAAGGGAAAGAAAAAAGTGTGATTTACAATTATTATACTACTACAGATATACATAATACAAGACAATGAACTTGAACAACCAACTAATAACTAATAATAGTTAAACAAGAAAATACCAAAAGGAAAACTAAAATAATTAATAACATAATGATTATAAAATTCTTCAGTAATTTCCAATCGACGAATAGTTTTACACGAAATATAGGATGAAGGGAAAAGATGAAAATATTTATTCAATTCTGCCAAAAGAAAGATGAAAAAATGAATAAGAAAAGAAAAAAATCAGTCTCTAATTCCGGAATTTCTATACAATTAAGAATAATACCTTGTTTTGAAAATCTATTCGAAATTGAAAAATAAAAAAAGCGTGGAAAAAAGACGAATTGAAACAAAATCGTGCATTCTTTTACCATTTGAAATTATGTTTATCATGATTTGAATATTATCAGCATTATTCTTTTTCGTTTTTTATTATTAAATCACAGTTTTCATTACATATGTTTACTCAATATATGCATATATTCTTTTGTTCATACTACAGCGTCATTTAAAAATTTTTGTTTCATTTTTACAAACAACATGATATTTATAATTTATAATACGTTTTATCAATTTTGAGAAGGGAGAAAAATAATACGACTTTTTACTTAAAAATATTAGCACATTTATTAGATTTGTATTCGTTATTCCTAATAGATAATAGATTTGCAGAATCATCCGCATAAAATAGCAATTTCAATGGTTTAGTACTACATACTAGACGTACTCTGTGTTGTATTCTTTTTTTTAATTATAGTCATTTTCTTCGTGTATCATTTTGAATTAGAGATAATACAAGACGATTGTTTACTTTTAACATCGACAGTTTTACAAATATACGGTCAGTTTTTAAGCTATGTATATGAACGTTTTTCAGGTTTTTTTAAAAAAGGCAACCCCCAGCACAATATTTTACATCCATGTATAAGATAATTTTCCTATTTTATGAGTTCTGCGAGATTTTTCAGCGTACTCAAGTAACACATTTCACTCGTAAAACTAATGCAGATAACACAAAAACACTCAATCATCACTAATTTCATGCTACAAATCATATTTCTTGCTCAGAAATTAAAAAGAGTTCAGTTCGATTTCGAGTAATTTGTTACAATAATATTATACTACCTACTTGCTAACAGTTATCGGTCGTTCTCGTGAAATACATTCTTATTTCTTTTCTTACATTATATATCATTATAGAAAAATCATTGGTTACATTCATGTAATTCATAACATTTCTGACTTTTATTTGTCACACTAGTATTTGCTACACATCGTAGCGTCTTAAAACAAGTAAACAAAACTACTAGAAACTGTTTGCATAATTTTATGTACTTCTAATGCAAAATGCAGTGTAATATAATTTGAAGTACATACACTCTGTAATATTTCACCCTACTGACATTACTACAGTAGTTTTCTTCAAAAAAAAACATAGTAAAATTATAGACTTTAAAAGTTTTAAATTTCAAAAACACCGACCCCGTGTATTTTTAGTAAATATCAAAATGTGCTTAAGTCATAAGTAACGAAATTTACACTTTTTTTCTTTCCAACAGTGTAATCACATGCATACTACGTTAACACGATAATCAATATTTCATCGTCATTCTATCTATATGTTATATATGTACGATATTGTACTAATTCTTAATTTTTAAATTCACAAAAAAGTATTAATCCGTAGTTACTAAATATATCGAGAGGAGTCTTTCACACTTTTGTTTCTCCAGACGTTGTAAACCATAAGATGTGTAAAGTTGACATGAAGATTGATTGATCCCTTTATGTTATATACATAGTAAATTGAATTGTCTTTCATCTGCTACTTTCTTTTCTTGCTGATAGTGATGAGCAGTAATAAAATAAATGGTAATTGAGCAGAAAAGAGGAAGAGAGCATACTCACTCACTCAAAAAACACACGGATATATACGTACTCAGAAGAATAGTTAATGATCATGATAAAACACTAATTCTGACATCAATGACAGTGCTCCGTTATATCTACCACCAATGATTTTTTCCATCCAAAGAAGAAATATCCGACTCCAGCACCCAAAGTCACTGCTAGACAGAGCCACACGTTGTACGTCATAAAGATGAGCATGAGGAAGTAAGAAAGAATAGTTTGCACTATGTGTAGCACCGTCTGCCATGAATGAATTACACTGAACATTTTAACCCTGTGAATTAAGAGAGCAAAAATATTGTTAGTTGAATTAATTACTAAATAATATTTTACTTCATTTTACAATAATTCGTTTCAATACTGTTTCAACTTGTTGTAGAATTGCGCAGATTAGTGAGTGTCTACAAAATGACGTTATTCTTAAAGACAGACGGAAGTATTCTAAGTATAAAAGGAAGTATTAGTACGGGAATAAAGGACAATGTAAGGAAATGTTATCATCATCATATAGTTAGGTTACTTGTATGCTCGATGGACATTAGGAATTTTAAACGTTTCAGTAGTGAGCCCACACGTTGGGCACGCTTTCAGATCGTAGTTCGTTATCCCACAAATGCTGGGACCTAGAGCTATCAATTTTTTACTTCCATTTAGAGTAGCATTCGTTTCAGTAGGTAAAGGAGGAATATGAGCTTCTCCACCACTTCCCGGCTCAGGGGTTTGTGTTTTATTACAGGAGCAAGCAGCATCAGCATTTTGGGAAATGTAAATAGGAACAAGTATTTCAGGTTGATATAAACCTCCTCCGCTTTTCGCCTCTTGTACTCTGTTGTTCATTTTTTTCTTTGTACATTTGTTTTTCGTTGGTGTGCAATAATATTGATTTTCAACATGGATTATTACCATCTTTCTATGGACATATTTGTGAAAAGTGGAAATACAAACGTTTTTTAAGCTTCAACTTACTGGACGGTTTTATGAGTCTCTTTGATATTTCCTCCATTTTCAGCGGGAACAGTAACTGTATTATATTGTACAGCCCTAAACGAATGACGATACAAGTGTTCTCGATAAAATTTAAGGGCTTCATAAGAAAATGCGAGGAAAAAGATGAATACCCTACAGGAACACACACAAATATGTATTGATTAATAAATCATTTCACATTGTCACATTGACTGCAAAAGAAATTGTTTACAAACGAATATTTAATCGTTTTTCAAGTTTTATTTCTTATAATGTACAATACTTACATTGAGCCTATAAGACCTCCGATTTCCGACGTTTTCCAAAATTCGAAGAGGATTGTCTCAGACAACCCAACGTGAAAAAACATCTGTAATCAAATAAACATAAAACCATTATAGTATAGTAATCATTATGCTCTTTCTCTTTCTTTGGATGACAAGCACGTAAACTTAAAACATTATTCATTACTTTTTTCATACCGGCATTGATACATACATAAGACTGTCAGAATAAATTTTATCACGCATCTGGCTATAATATTAGCTGGTAAGTAGACATAATGTATTTTCCGCAGATGATAATATCGAAAAGCAGTGCAAACTCTTTAAAAATTGGGTGAAGTAGACCATGTTTATTTTTCTTGAAAAGCGCAAAAACCCAATATAAATCACAGTTTTCATTTCAACCTTTTGATATTATATAACTACTAATAAGACAAATCTACTGACTGATATCGCAATATCTGTTCTGGGCGCTTTCATAATCGCCGTTGGTGATATCAGTTTACCAAGCATAAGTATGTTATGTAAAATATAAGCATGTACATTAATATACATGAATTACAAGGGGTAGTAAACACCTTGCTTGTGTTGGGCATCAAAATTTTAAACATTGATTTTTAATTGCTTACGAGGTGCATAACAAATAAAGTTTAATTAGATCCTACTATACTGGCTCCAAAAATCAATAATATTATTATTACTATCGTAAAAAGTAATACCGGGTGACCTGTATAGAACTGACGCTTTTACATGTAAAAAACATTGAAAAGCG
>JAQIVE010003199.1:0-17434 GCA_034698285.1 Sminthurinus bimaculatus | reverse complement strand
CTGCCTCGTCCTCATCCTCAAATAATAATAATAATAATAATAATAATAACACACAAAAAAACACCAAAAGCATACAAATACATACATACATACATACATATATTATGTACACATTACACATAGTGGAAGAGCAGAAGCAGGAGCAGCACACTCTCTCCTAGACACGCGTGTCCATTGCCCAGTATTAGGGACAGGGAACACGTCCGTAGGTATCCACATATACATATGTACATAATACATATGTAGGTAGCTGTAATATGTATACATACATACAATGTAATGTAATAGAAGTAAGTACGATTCGTATTCGTATTCGTATTCGTTTTCGTATGGATTGTACCTATTCACATGTATAATAAATAAATACATACCTATATGTATAATGTATATGTATACGTATGTGTATATCGTACAAGAGATTCAAATTCATAGCAGGAGGCAGCTGAGGCGAGCGGATGTTCATGGCAATTTTTTCCCTTTTTTCCCTTCGTCTTCCTTTCTCCGTCTCCACATCACTAACATCACCAACATTGCTAACACCTGGCCTAAATATATATATACACATGTATATACACACTTAAGTACAGTACTAATATCATACCACATATTATATTATAGTACATTATATATCGGCCTGCGATAGTATATATGACAGTAATAGATAATGTAAAGTTGGCAGAGAGCAAAAAGCCACGGAGAGGAAGCAAAGTACTGATAATCGGGTTTGAAGAGACCTAACAAGTAAACACGGTATGTACATGCTCACATTTTACATTGCATTACACTAATGCTCGTATACTCGCTCTTGTGCTCCCCTGCTCTGGATCCTACCGATGTTTGTATATACATCAGGACTGGAGGTGTAAATATCTAGATATCTAGTAAGTACTGTATGATAGAAAGCAGTGTAAGTACCGGCTGAAGCTCAAGGCTCGTTTCTCCTTTGATATCCTCTCAATCCAAATCCAAGGTGCAGGAGGTGAATATCTATCTGTACTTGTATATACATACACATGTAAACTATACAGATATAAATGCATAGATGTGTATGTAATATGTATGTTACATACCTATTATACAAACTTGTTGCAAAATATTTGTCTGCATACTGTATGAACTTGAGTGAATGAATGAGAAGTCTTGGCGGAGGAAGGTTTGGTTTTCAGTTAGTTTTTGAGATATAGAGGAAAAGTGAGGCCTTGAATATTTACAACCTGATTAAAAAA
Source organism: Sminthurinus bimaculatus (assembly GCA_034698285.1). Lineage (NCBI taxonomy): Eukaryota > Metazoa > Arthropoda > Collembola > Symphypleona > Katiannidae > Sminthurinus > Sminthurinus bimaculatus. The sequence goes on along the minus strand of JAQIVE010003199.1, from coordinate 16,208 downwards.
CTTCATTTTCCTTCACCCTCTTCTGTTTCTTCTTCGTTTTCGTGTTGTTCATTAGCTGCTGCGGTCACCAACATAGATTACGAATTACGAATACGAAATACTATGCGAATGCATAATATTGTGTATATACATAATACTTCGAATTACAAAGCTACAGAAAAAAACGTATTATTGGATGAACTGGAATGTATACATATGTGTAATAGTAATATAGTAATAATGATACGGAAGACATAATGTAATGTATTACACGCTATTTGTTGTTGCACTAACTGCACTTGAAAGATAAGCGATGTATACAAAGATTTACATTTTTTCTTTTTTACAATTCATTCTATCTGTCTCAGGTTTTTTCTCCTCTTCTTCATTTAAAAAATATTATTGTTCTTTTGTGTTCAACGTTCAATAGTCTTAAGTTAGTTGGTGCTGCTGGTGATGTAAGTGTCTCACTCTGCTCCTTGATTCTAGTATGCGTATAGTAAGGTAACTTTAAATAATTTAAGTATATTCTACATTTTTCGTTAGATTACATAATGGATAAAAGATTAGCTGTTTATTGTGTAGTACGTACGTGTGTATAGTAAAAGAATTTAACAACAGTAAGAAGAGGCTGATGATGATGAAAAAAAAACATTTTTAAGACTTGATGATGATTAAATGGATGGAAATGAGGGACAAGTTGAATGAAAATAGTTGAAGTGTCAACTGACCAGAACAGTTCTCAGCAGGTAGGATGTGAAGTGGCAATTGGAATTGACAAAGTCGAGCAAACAGGAACCGACAGTCCACATACATAGATACACACATACACTGATTGTGAGTTGTGTGTTTCGAGAGCTGTCGTCTTTTGTGCGTAGAATTAATACGAATAAAAAATCTACGTCGAACTATGTACGACGCCACAGGAGTAAAACTCCAAGGAAGAGAAACAGTTACTTTATGTAGTATACTGATGAACCCTGGGAGTGTGGAACTACTTGCTCATTCTATATATTCTTTATTTCCCATATCCTTGTATGTGCCCAATGTATACACTTATGTATGTGTAAATAGTTGAATAATATTGGTTTGTGAAGTATGTAAAACATTTTTTAAACACATTTTTCTGTAAAACGAAAAGAGCGGTGCTGCGTGTACTTGTGCACTAATATTTTTGTTTATGACATGTGTGGATTACAAATATTGCACAGTGAAATAAATTGTCTCTCACCTGTAGAGTTGGCTCGCCAAGTGAAAAAGAATTGCAAATCTACATAAAATGGTCATATATTTATATGATATTGTACAAAAAGAGAAATATTTAATGACAGAACTCAGCATGTAAAAGATTGTAGATCGTCGTGAAAAGGGATGTATGATATTAAATATACGATATGTGATGTGAGACTAGTGTTAATGTTTTTTGCCGGAAAGTTATAATTTACGAATGCGTGTTTTAGCGGGTTTATTATGTCTACTATTTACACTTTTAAAGTTTACGCTTACAATTTATAAAAGCAATATAGAGAGAGACACATGACGTTTCCATTAAACATGCGTGTACGCATTTTTAGAGATACTGTCTTCCGTCCGATCTCTACATTAAGTTACAATAATAATTCTGTAACATTTTAGTATGATGGTGATTATTATTGTCTATCTAGTGCGTTCACAAATGGGTGTATGTATGTGCAATGTACATTGATGTTATGTATTCACTTCCAGTACTTCTTTTTACCATTTAAATAAAGTACTTCTTCTCAACTATCAACTGTACAAACATGTTTAACATTTGAATTTATTTGACATTTAAACTTTTTTCATACGAGCCCAAAAAGTGTAAACTGTGTGAATGCGTACATCTTTTTCACCAGAAGTTAGCAATAACAATGAGAAACAACAGCACCTATTTACGTACATCTACGTACATATATATACACTTGTGTGTACGCAGTATGTATGCACCTATGGTAATTCCTAGTAGAGCAGCAAAACTGAAAAATAATGTAGTGCAGTTCACTGGAATGAGAAAATAGTTAGCGAATTTAGAAGAGGAAGATGAGCATGAGTCCTGTTATTTAACTCATTCATTTCATTTCTTTCATTGAAATACATTGCTCGCTCGCCTCTTGTTGTGTGATTAATTCCCCGTGTGAATTTCCTAATGAATGTTTCTCATTTCTTCCTCTGTGTATTTACAGCACTATACTACTTTTGTACTATATGTATGCACATGTTCAACTTGAATAAGAGCATCCTCAATACCTCTCCTCCTTGTAGCCACATTATATAGACATTTACTTGGGCACACTTAGATAACTCTAGTATTATTATTACCATCATTATTATTATTAAACGTATTATTTGAAGCAGCTATTGCAGTTATTAGCTAGCTGACTATAGTATTTTGCTCTCTATTTATACTTAACTTACTTTACTATCATTATTATACTGCAGCAGTTAAGGTGATAGAGAGAGAGAGAGAGAACCTTTAGCCATAGCGTATAGAGCATTGTTGCAGGAGTCAGAAAGTCGAATCGAAGTGTCCGTACTTGAAAATACACCCGCACAATTACATTTAATATTGTAAGAAGCGCAAAGCATTATATTTTATACCTTCAATTGTCGTGTTACCTTGTCTTCTGTAACGTTTTTTTATTATATGAATAGGTGTAGGATGACATGTGTGGTAGACAGATTACTGTTACATATATAACATTTTTAATAATAATAAAATACGTAATAAGGTGTAGCATAATATATCGAACCATTAACTTTTATAATTCCTCGTATTATACGTATATTTATTATGCTGTGAGAGACCGCATGGTTATATAATCATATTATTATTAAAATTTTAGAGGTGTATTTTATTTTTATTTCAAATTTTTCATTCCACCCAATTTAAAAAAAGAATGGTTAATAATTTTACTCGCACGTTTTATTACATAAAAGATCTAGTAAAATTTTGACCTATCAGTTTCGCCCAGGCAGGAGATTACTTTACATTTGTTGAACCACGACTGGCTAACTATCTGAAGGTTTATAGTTCCGTTGTTCAAGTGCTCCAATCAAGAGGTCAAATGTACACAGGAGATTGTCGCTTAATTTTAATCCACATACATAATGTGCTCAGATGACTTATCTTTTGTTCTTATTTGTAAATTGCATTACATATTGTGCTGTACGCTGTACGTAGACATTGAACGGTGACTGTGTTGATGTTGAGTAATAGCATTAAAACGTCAGATGGTACAGTACATATAAGGGTTTAAAACTTGTGTGTGTGTGTGTGTGCCATGTAACTTTAAAAGCAAAAGTAAATAACAGCCAGCCACGCATTGAATTACAAGTTTGAAAATTATTATTATTATCGAGAACTTTTCTTGAGACTTTAGGTGACTAAAGAGAATGCTATGGGCCACAGAATGACTCGACTGTCTTTGCCTTGTCTTTACATTACATAAAATATTAGTGTGTGGATTCTCCTTCTTCTTCTTCTCCTACTACTTGGAATTGAGTTTTATGTAATATTCAACAGCCAAAACTGTATAGTATAGTGCTCGTGTATATACATGTATCGTTAGTTGGCTGGCTGGCTGGCTGACTGTACCGTGCAAACTAATGGTAATATTTGAGGATAAGTAGGATTTTTATGAATATGTCATGAAGATGCATTCCGTTTGCTTGGATGGAAAGATGGATGGATGGATGTGGGCTAAAAATGCGTGGGCTAGTGTAGATTGTATGGATGCATTGCATTGTCGATTCTGCTGTACTGTATACAGTACAGCAAATACAGAAAGAGAGAGGGATGGCGAAGAGTCCTCTTATCTTTTTTGACTTGAACACTTTCACTTTTTCCTTTTGAAGACTCGAGGCAGGTGTATTATCAAATATATGATATGTATATATGTACACACAATACATGTGCATATGTTACTATGAGACATATGTAATTCTTGGGTGATAACTGCTAAGAGATGTAATACTTTTTCTATATTATATCACTGTTACATTCACTATTCACTCTTGTACTCAAACATGAGACACAAAGCCTAAGCTCCATCGTCATAATCATCATATTATCGTGATATCTGTAGTAATAATTTTTTGGTGTGTTACATTTACTATCGTTGTATATCTTCTTATTCTGTATTTTGTATATGTGACTATTTATTCAAATATTTTTCCTGCGATGAAGAATGTGGATTCTGTTCAACAATTATTCTTATGTATGTAGAGTATCATGTGAATCTGTAGCCCTTCTTTTACAAATGCTTATTATATACCTAATACATACATAATATGTATAATATTTGAAAAAAATATGTTGTTTATGTGTGCCAGCACATCAATGTGAAGAGCAAACATGTGTGGAGGAGATGGGGATTGAGAAACGGAATATTAGGAGCAGATTGTTATTGTGAATGTGATGTGATTTGTACATTTTCGTATATATGGTGGTGGCCTCAACAGCCAACATCCAAGCATCAGCAAAATACCAAAGAAAAGATTCAAAGATCAAATGATACTTCACACATGGAAAATCCTCAATTAGAATTTACAATTGGGTTTTCACACTATACAATTCAAGTCTCAAATGTTCCAGACTTTTTGTAATAACTCATATTGTGGACTGTGGAGCTGCATGAAGAGAGAAGTTATGCAAGCACATATGAAAAAAACCATTTGATAATTTATAATGTCAGTGTGTTGTGTTTATGTACATAGGTATTTATGCGTATAGTAACTAGTATTATGGATACAAAATGCAATAACAAAAATAATTCCTTGTCATATCTTGTGTCAAGAGTCCGACTCAGAATATCTGCTGTTGGTGTACGGCATGAAACGTTTATAGCATAAGCTATTAACATTATGATATGAGGTATAAATACTTATGTATAAGGACGTTTGTAAGTGTGTATGTATAATAGAGGTGGTAAAATTACTTTTAAATTCTTTTGCAACCACTCTCTCTCTCTCTCTCTCTTTCTCGCTTCATCTTTCAAGATATATGGTTTTTGTTATGGTAGATTTTCCAGTCATTTCGCCTCATACCTTAAAACATGCCATGGTTAATATTTAGTCATTTGTTAATATTATCTCTCTCTCTCGTTCTATGCCTTAAACTGTATCATTTCCGTACAATGTGCAATGTGAAGTTTAAAGTCTATAAAATGAGTAAAAACTTGGAGCTCTGACTAGACTTTAGGTATTATAGAACACTTTCAGTTTTCAAATTCTTGCATAATCATAATCATAGACATGCGAGGATTAGCGTTTATAGAGACGAGAACGAGCTGCACATACTATTATCACAGGTATTTAAAATGCATCTTCTATACGCGCATATAAATACACGTAGAAGGTGAAATTTGTTGTGTGTATGCATTAATTTCATGCATACCAAAGCGATGAACCTGAATTGCATGAACTTAAACCCAAAACAAAACGTGACGATAAAGATGAATCACTGTATAATATACACAGAGTATGCATTTGCATTTTACCGTATAACTCAAAGGTTATAGAACGGCCAGGGCTTGGAGAAAAAAAATATAGAGAGAGAAAGGGAGAGATGAATTGAACATATAGCAGGAAAAAGGAATGAGAAAAAGAAGAAATTATGGACAAAAAATGGATTTGGAATACCAACATTCATTTATCCATTATGCTAATGACGACGTATACAGAAATGTATACACGTATGTAAATACAAATAACGTGGTTGTTGAAGACTTGAAAATTTGGGAGCTTTTGAGTTGAAGATAGTTGAATATCATAGAAGAGGTGAAGGGGAGTTTGTGGATTGCTACACGTTTGTTTGGGTTTTGTATGGGATACAAATGGATAGATATATATGAAATTGCTCCTGTCATGATGAAGGAGAGAGGGAGGGAGAGGGTAGGAGGGAACCTCACGATGAATCTGTTCAATTTTAAATGGAGGCTCCTACAGTCAGGTTTTTATATCCTAATCGCATCAATTCCACGCTCAAATACTGTACTCTCAAGGCTCAAGTATAAAAAGCTAATCTTTGTGTATATGTATACTTATGTAGATTCATGCATACAATATGTACGTAAGTATGCTTAAAAAATAATTGTAAATTGTGCAGTCTGGAGAGATTGTGAGTTGAGCCGAGTTCATATAGTTGCACTGTCGCTCTCTGCCTCTTGCTTGAAAAATGCTACACAACTTTTGCTGCAAGTATCTTGGTTAGATTTCCCTTTTTGTTTTTACCGTCGTCTTTGGCAAAACTATTTAATTCTACCAGTCATAAATTTAAAATTTTATAGTTTGTTCTTTGCTTTTGGCCTTTTGCTGTTATTGTTTCTCATGTTAAGATGAACAGTAAGAGAAAGAGATGACTGTTGTTTTGCGGAGACAAAACAAAACATTTCAGATTTGAATATGTACCTTGTACCTATATTGTCATCTTCTGCTTATGAAAGCATTCATATTATACACACATAGATCGATGCATTTTGTTCAAGAGTGTAGATTCAACTGTGTGTATAGTCAGTTAGAACATTGGCCTCAAATTTTATATTATACCGTGCATTGGATTCAAATTGAGATTCAGATGATGTTGAATGAATGCTTCTGCCTGTTGGGTTGGTCTCTTCCTTTTAAAAACGAAAGTAATTGCTCTCAATCTTGTTCGAAAAATGCAAATGTAAAATGTACCACTGCCCACAACGGATCGTCAGAACATGAAATGAGATGTACATAAGGCTATGTTCTATGTTGTATATTATGTACATATGTAGGAACTTGGTATGTATACGTATAGTCCAGTTCTGGAAAAACAATGCCTTGTTCGCTTGCTACATAGCACACAGACATTTATTACCCAGACAGGCATACAATCTGCTGTGTTCCGAAAGTGCAGAGTACTGCAGAGAGAGATAATTTTTCTCCAACTACATACAATGATGTATTTTGTGTGTACGAATACCTACGCACTTTTTTTTCTCTTGAAAATTTTGAGCAGTGGTGTGTACATGAAATTCGTTTTTTCCTATCAGTTTTCTTCACTTTTGTTCCTGGCTACAGATAAATTTTAAACTCTGTCTTTTGTTACATACAGCGCTATCTGACTATTGTATACTTTTTCTGCATCATTGTTTTGTTCCTTGTACACGAGTATTTTTATTTCTTTGCTACGCACCAACAGTCTCTCCTTTCGTTATACTGTGTATGATGATGATAGTTGTACTTACATTTACCGGTGTACAAAAGGAAAAAATACGCAGTGAATACGCACATTGTGCCTTCAATTCGGAAGAAGAGAACAGACACTGATGCTGATTCTGATGTTGGTGATAATGATGCGTCCACTTTTTTCCCTATAGTGCTAACTTGTGATTAAATTGGATGAAAAGTAGATGATAGCCTTGCCGTTTTTTGTCGTAGATATTATTGAGTCAGTATCAAATCAACTTTAGCCAGTGGTAATAACTCAAAACAAAGTATTATGTATTATGTCTGCTTCTCGGGGGAACTGTAAAAAAACCGTCTGTGATCAAAGTTGTTGCCATTTGAAAGGATATACACATTTGGACTTGAAAGTTCCATCTCCATTACGTAATCCGTATACATAGGTAAAATTTTTTGATATTGGAAATTGAAAGAACTGGTCTAATTATTGCCCTTGATTTTGTACTGTATAGAACTCATTTCTTACTTCTTACCCTTGTATTTTTCTGCAGTAGTTTAAAGAAATAATAATACTAATCACAAGCCTATATAGTTACAGTTTTTGAAAGTTGAAGATGAGCTTCTCTTCATGCCTCTTCACTCCCAATCTTTTTACAAAGATGATTTCACCAGGCATCTTTCCCGTCTTCTCGTCATCCAAGAATGTATGTTTGTATCTTTGTGTGTAAAATTTGCCGTCGCCGTAGGAATTACATAATCCTCAATCTCATATGAGGAAATTTTTGAGACTTGTCTTGTGTGAATATCCGTCATTGGCATTGAGTCCATGCATCATATATGACTTGTGTTTAAGTTTAGGTTAAAGCCCTGCTGTGTTTTGTCGAACATCGACTTGTTGTTGTTGAAATGAATGCATGTAACTAGTGGCTTGCGATTAGTAGTAGCAAGTTTATGTGTGGATGTAGTTTGGTAGGTTTCTCCGTGAAGAATTTTTAAATTGAGCCCAGGTACACACTATATGCACAGGTATACATACACTCCCAAACAATGTTACACAATGAGAGTCCAAACAGTTGGAACAAAGTCGAGTCAAGGAAAAACGTAAAATTTAAATGGAGTAGTCGACTAGCAGTGCTTATTTTATTTTATGTTTTCAAACAGAACCGTCAACCTTGTTCAGTACATGTTGTTTGTGCTGGTTCTGTATCTAAATTTTCGCGTCTATCTGTACGATTTCTCGTCTTTAGACAAATCAAAGTAAACGATCAAGCAGTTTTTCAACTCTTGTGCATTTTGGGGACTTTCTTGTACGTTTTATTTTGTACATCGATAGAACACATTCATATCGCTCCTTATGCATTTCCATACATATCCATATATAAATGATAAAACAGTAACTGAAGAGCGGAAATGAAGGTAAATCTTTTCCTTCAAAACACGGTCACGGCAAGATGAGGAAAGGGTGTTTTGGGTGTAATTTTGACGATACACTATTTTTGTATACGTTTATTATTATGCATACACGAGCTGTATATTGTGTTTTACCTATACGTATGATATATGTATGGATGAATCATGATTCTGGTTTGAGACGGAATGAGTAGAGTCAATGCTTGGAATGTATATGATAGATGCGCACATGGACGGAGCAGGAATTATCACCAAGATGCGAAAACATAAAAAAACTACTGTACCTCTGCTCCTATTCAAGATTTAACAAAAAAAAGGTATAGAATGTGAATCATGTGGATGATTTTTGTTTTGTTTTGTCAAAACGTAAAAGAGTAAAGGCATTCTGCAGTCAGTCGGCCGTACTTTTGTATTTTTGTCTTTCTTCTCCTGTATCTCTATTTTTTTCTCACTTCAGTATACAGTTTGTACAGTTTGTTTGTCTATAGTCTAGAGTCTCGAAAGAAACAATCGTATAGCCATAACATTCCAAATAACTGCATCTATCGAGCCGACGGACTTGGGTGCGTAAAGCTCCAAATTCATGAACAAAATAAAATCGCACATGCATCGAAATCATTCTAAACGTTGCAAAAACATAAAAAAAGAGACCATAGTAGGAAATAGAACTTTGAATAGAAAATAATATCCAAAACAACTTTGAATCTTCGTACTACGGAGCTTATAATAGCTGTTTTTGTGTTTGTTGTTGCCTGATTCGAATTTAAAAGAGATGAAGCGGGTGAATCTTTTGTACTATGCATACATACATACATATTTAGATAAGCTGATGTGACAGTGGAGAAAAATCTTGCGGGACGAGGATGGGGTGGAAAGGAAAAAATGGGAGAAAAATTGGTCATGCTTCATTTGAATTTTGAATTTAACTACATTTGAATTTGCATCAATCCGTACGTTCGTTTGTTCATTCATTTATTCATACACCTACTATACAACTATTGATCTGGGTGTGAAAAGATGTATACAATATAGTGATTGTATTGAAAAAGAACAGTTATAGAACTGGAGCTCGATATATCTATGACGAGAGCATGTTTCAAAAGTAAATTAGGAGCGGAAGTGTTAGTTTGGCGCTGAGGGAGAAACTGTCTGTGTTTCTGCTGCATATAAATTGTATATTTTATATGCATGCGTAGGGACACAATTGGTCCACAGAGACAATGATAACATGGATTTTTGATGGTATTTACTTTTTATTTATAAATACATTAAGCACATGGCCCTCAATCTCGATCGTCAGTTGCTGAACGTAGGCCTGGCTCTGACTTTGGCTTCTTCTCCCGCCTGCATCCGAATTCTTAAATCGTAAAACAACGAAAGGAACGACAACATCAATTATTAAATTACTCAACTATCATATCATTAGGGATTGTTATTCTAGCGGAGCGAAAACAAGAATGTGAAGATTTTGAGCCTCTTTTCCCCTCTCTCTAATTCTCTCTCCCATTCCCTGTCTAATATACACCGAGATACAAACAAGTGTATAAATGTATGTATGTGTGTGTATATATATATCGTCAAATCAAAGCCAGCGGATGATTTGGATTGAGGACATTACATTTTTATGTGTACATTTATTTTATACGTTTGTACATACATACGTATGTACAATGTACAATCAGAGACTGAGACTGACTGCTATTGACTCGTTATTTATTATTTATATGTAAGTAAATGTATAAGTATAACGTTCGTTCAATGCGTATATACAAAGTGTTATATAAAAAGTGAAGAAGCTTTTAAGTTGGACACTTTTGTAATTGAACACAGTCAACAGTTCACATTTCATTCACACTTTTCCATGTAGTACATAAAAAATATATGTATAGATATCACGCTTGTCCTGACAATGACAGTAACCATTGGAACTTCAAAATATAAATATTGTCGCTATAATATGTAGTTACTCACATGCATATTTGATATAATAAAATTATAGTTAGGTGTACGAATTATTGGCAGAGGAGCTGGTAATAATCTTTATCCAATTTAAATTTCTAAAAATTTCACAAAGATGACGCAAATCCTCGGGATTACTGTGAGTGTAGGAAGCGAAAGCAAAGCAAAGAGCAGGAGAAGGCAGAGCGGAGGAAAGAAAAAAGAAGGAATCAACTGTATAACAAGTGGTAAATGAGGATTCAAACAAGATTTGTTGCCTTCAAAGTGTTTGATTGTACAATTTAACCCTTTACTCCTCTTACTTTATCTGTATGTGTATGTGTATACAGTATACAGTGCACATAACATCTGATGATTAGAATTTATTTACCTTAAAGCTCAGTTTGTTTGGTGAGTCATTTGCTGGATGCATAATATTGGAACAGTGGACGAGTATAGTTACGAGAGCCACGAGGACAGGATATAAATGTAAATTGTTCGTGTGATCCCCTTCGACTTTGTGCTCGTATAATATTATGTAATATAATATATATGTAAGTATCTTTTCCTCGGTAAAAGAATTATGTGTGTACTGTATTTCTTGTTCCAATTTTTTACAGGGAATCACCAGTCTAAAAAAAACGTTCGCTTGGGTGGCTCTTTCATTTCATTTGAGTTCTGCTACTTTTTTCTTCTTGAATACAAGTCTCTGACGCTTCTTTTTTCCATCAGGCTTGTACATATACTTGTGCTTATGCACTATGATGCCTGTACACTGTACATGTTTGTTGTGTGTATTATGCTTGTGCAGATTTTTTCGCTTGGAGTGTATACTATACATATGTACTGTTTTATGTACATCGCATGTTCATTTCTGGCCGTCTTTCTTTCGTTTTCTTTTTCTTTCACTGGCATCGTGGGTTGACTCCGATCGGACTTGAAACTTTTCCTCTCTTCTTCTTCATCCTTCATCGTCTCCTGTGTAGGTATATTGCTTGAAAATTAAATAAAAAGATGTATGAATCATTCAACAATCCTGACACATATATCCAAGCGGGGAAAAGGTCGTCTCGAGAACAGCACACTTAATTCTGTTCAGTTTGACTACAGACTCCATAAAATATGTTGAGATTGCGTGTGACTTTGTGACACTTTCATTGGACAACCAACATCAATCTCATCTTCCAATTGTACATACAAAGAAACACACACGCGTTTACTATTAATTGTTGTCTCTATACATACACAGTGCCCTATGGATGACATACCAATTTCTGAGGCAGTCCAATGTTTGAGCAAATGAGCTCATCAATATCTCCCTTCATGGTTCTTTGTCCTTCGCCTTTTGTTACTTGTGCACAAAATAAGTACATTTTATGCATTGCTGTACTTAACAAGTATGCCAAAAAAAAAATTCAAGCTTTTTTGTGCGAAGGAAAACATGAACATAAAGTGCAGAAATGAATTTTCTTCCAGTTTTTGGTGTTTCATGTTAACCTGCTGTCACAGTACATATGCATAAGTAACATTTTTATTTGTATTCTAAATGACGTTTTCAGAAGAAAATTATAACTCACGTCGTTTTCTTCGAATTATGTACATATATGATTTTTTACATGGAATTTTCTGTTTTACGTGTTTTAGATGTGAGATACTCGTATCTTTTTGACGTATCCAGCTTGAAGAAAAGTGAATATTTACTATTTAAACTTTTAGTTTTGGCTTTCAGCCTCTGAATTACATAATAAATTTTAGAAAAAGCTTATGACTTCCCTCTTAATGTTTAACGTGGAACAGGCTGTACACTGTACATTGTACATTTACAACATAAACAAAGCGAAAAAACGTTTGTTAAGGGTTTACAAAAATCTGAGCATTCACAATGTGTATATCCTGATTAGAGAGTTTGATCTTGTTTTCTATTGGTTTTGGAAGAAAAAGTAGTCGTTTGAAAAGCTCATAAAAAACACGTTACTGCTTAAATATGTTTATATTTATTCATCTATATTTGAAATCTCCTCGGCTCTATCTTAGAACAGCTACACAGAATATTTCTGTATCGAAGCTACTATTTATCTAAAATGTTTATTATTATCAATATCATATAATTGCATTATGGCTGAAAAAAAAATAGTCTACGAGGCACTTTCTGACCAAAGGTTTGTGCAAATGTATAAAATTTTATAGGTTTCATTTATACTTTATACTGCATCTTTGTAAAACAGAGCATTTTGATGCACATTTTGTAGTTGCTAAAAACGTAGCATGTATTATATTTTTTCAATGGAAAGGAAGTATTCAAGCTTTATTATATCCATTATAAACGAGGAATACTAAGAGTATTTTGAAACAACAGGAAATGTAGATTTAAAAAACACTTTAATGTACATATGTACGTATCAAACTATTGATTTTATGTTTGTATTTCTATTTGTGTGGGACATTCAACCGATGAAATAGATAAAAATTCGCACTTGCGAGTGCAATTATGGTGATGGGGGTTCTTCTTTTCCGTTTCACGGAGATGAGCTTGGGTGCAAGTGCCAGTGTTTTAACTTTTTTTAGAGAGACGAATGAGAGAGGAAACGAAAAAAGTTGTTTGCAAAAGCCAAAATGTAAGCATATCAATCTCTTTCGTGGAAATACAATATATTTTAAGTGTGATGTGTGATTACTTAACTTAAAACTCATCTACCTAGACTTTAAAGGCAACTTGATAATGATATAGTTAATACGTTGTCATAATAACTGGTGTTAATACACTGCGTAGGAGGATGAGTATGTATTTACACATAAAAGAGGGAAATGGCAAAAGCAAAACCAGCCAGCGTCAACAATAATCATATATAGTCAGTCATACAGAAGATGCTTGTGTATTGTGTATGTATGAGCATCCGAGTTGTATACTTGTGAGATCGGGTTTACTGTTGCCTTGTCGTCTCACTTCGTTTAACAAAGACAGCATCGAATTTTTAAGTAGCTGTGCGTAAAGACGTGTAAAAATGAAGAAGTGTTTGTCCATGATACACTTGTTTAAAAGTGAATACCTAGTATGACTATTGCGTCACAAACTCCTTATTCACAATACATGTAGCATACACATCACATGTTCAAACAAAGAGCATCTCTTTTAATTGCGAATTTCACAATGTGCCTCCTCTACACTATCCCAAGAATAGACGCAAAGTCTCGCTCACTATTTCTCTACGTATTATCCTATATCCTATATTATCCGTATTAATCTTCAAGCATATCAAGTTTAAACTGCATAATATTTAAAGTAAATGGTATATCAAATGCTCATTAAACTTTTTCTTACTATTCCTTCCTAAAAACTAAAATCACACATACTCGTTTTTTTTTCTCCTTTTGCTCCTTCCACCTTCTTTGTAATTCGTGAGAGGGAAAAATCTTGATGAAAAGTGAGAAAATGTAGTAATGTACGAGCAGAAAGATTGAGTGAATCAAAAATCGAGAGAGACAGACGAGGAAAAAAGATGAAAAATGAGAATGAGTGTATGAGTTCATGATGGCTTTCAATTTCATAGGTCATCAAGGGCAAGGCATTGTTTTTTTGTCCATATTTTTGTAATTCGTAACGAATATCATGCATGAAAATAAAACTAAGGAGTAGGTCTAAGCAGGTAGTGACAATACATCAAATATTGCGAAAAAGGCGGACCGCACATTGTATTTCATTTCATATGATGTCTGTGTATTATTTTCCTGTACTACATAATATGTACACATGAAACGCAAAGCCACAGGTAGAGCTCGCGTTCTCAAGTTGCTGCTGACTACAAAAATAAATAGAACATAATCTCGACTAACTTGTAAGTAAATAACCAATCACAATCTACTCTTTCATTTAGGAGGAATCTCCGTGGTTTTCTATGTATATAAAGCCTAATTCAAACTCAACTAATGTAAATAGTAAATAGTGATTAGTTATAGTACACTCAGCATTCGCCCGTCTGATGCATTAACTGTGTGTATACTGCATACATACATACATACATTGTTTTGGAAAAAAGTGAATGCATTACAGCTTATTACGTTATAATTAATAACGCAATGGCTTTGTCGTCGTCAGCATTTCACCTTGTACTTTTACATTAGTTTCTTCCTTTTGTAGTTTGTGGGCCGCTGTGCTAAAGCCTCGCCTGTGTATGTATGTTTATATAGTATAGACATGATGTTTTGGGCTATTGCATCAAAGAAACGAAGAAGAGGGAGTAAAATGAATGAGTGTCGTAGTGTCAGTAGTGTGAACATATCTAACCTTACGATGCGATTAGCATGAACACTATTCAAAAACTCACCTGCTAAAATGCCCAAGCCTTTAAAACTGAACCATCAAACTAAATGAATAATATTATCTCTCTCTCTCTCTCTCTCTCTCTCTCTATTTATTAAACTCCTCAACGCAATTTTATACACACCTTAACTCGTAATATTGAACATTAAAGCTGGACATATGCATGGCTTAAAGAAAACTATTTAAAGTAAAATGTTAACTGTACGAAAAAACATGTGTATACTATGCATTATATTGGGAAAACAACAATAACAACAAGCTAAATGAATGAACAATATATGCACACGCTTCAATGCTGCGAATGTATACATACAATATACAAGTTAGATGTTCTACGAGCCTGTTGTGGGAAAAAGGAAAACAACAGAGAGTAAGTGCAATAATGCTGATGGTGGTGATATACAAGTATTGTTTATATCTATATCCGCCTATACTAATTGCTCAATGCTCAAGTATGTACTTAATGTAGGAGGCAGACACACTGCATACACATAATATACGTGAATTATTATG
The DNA here is from genome assembly GCA_034698285.1 of Sminthurinus bimaculatus. Classification (NCBI taxonomy): domain Eukaryota; kingdom Metazoa; phylum Arthropoda; class Collembola; order Symphypleona; family Katiannidae; genus Sminthurinus; species Sminthurinus bimaculatus. The sequence continues at coordinate 880 of JAQIVE010003199.1, read as the reverse complement.
GGATAAAATATCTGTAAAGGCGAAAACGAGACCTTTGCGCCTTGCGGAATGAAGTTTTTACAGTTTCTTTTTGCACTTTCTGATGACGGAGGAGCGTCCATCGTCCATTACCTACACGTATGTATGTACATACATAACAAACTTGTACTTCTACTTTTATGCCTAATACCATCCTCCACGTAAATACCATATCATAGGTTACGTCAACCTATAATAGTAACGTGATAATACATTGTTTATGCCTTATATCATAAATTTGACTACTGACAAAATCACGGTGGTGCTGGTTCGTTCTTTTCCTTTGCCACTTATTTTATCCGTACCCGTTTATATGTATTGGTTTTCTTCATCAGCGTCTGGGAACAAAAATGAGCAATAAAGAGTATAGGAACATGTCAAATCTTTATATTATTTATACAACATAATAATATGTTGTATTTTACATGTTTTACGAATCTATCTAATATCGCTACATGCCAATTTTCCTAAGGAGCTAGCTATGGCCCATCTTATTTTGCGTTCATGTCTAAATCTTCGTCCATCAGAGTATATACATGTTTAAATCATGTAGATTTTTAGATTTAGTTTGCGTGCATGTTTTCATTATGTATTTTGAAGAAGAAGATGTTGATGAAGAGTGTGCTTGTACATATATTACAGAAAGGTAATCTTGAGCAGAGAAATATCTGTATTACGAGAAGGTTAAATGCATCATTATCGTCGATTCGTAAGTTCATGAGGCCAAAAGGCATATTTACTTATTGGAAGATTTGGCTACATGGGTAATTTTTGCTTCTGTAGGTATGTAAGGTGCGGGACAAAATGATAGGACACCCCTGTTTTTTGGGCATAACTTTTTTTCTATTCGAGTTAGATCGTT
>JAQIVE010003198.1:0-17434 GCA_034698285.1 Sminthurinus bimaculatus | reverse complement strand
AAAATACAGTTGTTTTGAAACGTTGATTAAAAATTACCCTGTGAATATTTTTTAACGCCCTTCACAGGGATGCTTAGTCTATATAAGACCTTTGAAATCCCGTATTTAGCTCAATTGAAAAATTCGGGTATCGACAAGTTGCAAACCCGGGTTTTTGGTTCCGATTTTTTTTCATATCCAAATCTTCGGATTTTGACTCGGATTAAAGTTGAATATTGTGAAGTCACTCTTTGGCTACAACATGATATTTTTTAAAAAACTGTGAGGCCTTTCCTTATGTGTCCTAAAGGTCTCTCCCTCGGGTGCAGTTAATTCTTTTATACACTGTAAATGAATATTAATAATTGTTTACATGGATTCACTGTTTTCCCGGTTTAACGTACAAATTGATTGAAATTGATGATCTTTATCAATTGAGAACGCGGGCATAAGCTGCTTCGATATAAAAAGAGTTGATTATAGTCTGAGATAAAATCAAAGAATTATTTATGAAAATTCATAAAAAGTTTACATGAATCATGGGAAGCAGGAGAAATCAATAAAAAAGTAGAAAATTAACCATTAACCATGTATTTCATGATTAAGATCTTTGCTACTTTGACTTTGGGCACTGGAAAGTTTTTTACTCTTTACAAAATCGCTTGTGGTTTGTGGCTTCAGTATTTAGAAAGTTGTTATCAAGATGTACGTCTATTTTAGTTTTTTCAAAGGATCGATTGTTTCTCCTTTGAAAAATCGGTTGCGGTTCTCCTCCAACCGATGACGACTATCCAAACCACGAAGGAAAACGAGGCTGTTAAAATTCAGTGAATTGAAAGCGAGAGACAATAAAGGGGAACAAACAAAGTTTTCATCTATGTATTCTGTACTGTTGCTACACTGTACTAAAAAAGCAGAAGCCACTTGAGCCAAATTGAAACCCCTGCAGGACTCTATATATATCTCTGCTACTTGTCGTTTAATTGTATTTGTCATTTTTGCATAATATAAATGGCAGACTTCCCACTGCGATGAACTTATCTGTGTAGAGACACTGTAAAAATACGCGTGTACTTGAGATGAAATAAAAGATATATGTATATTGTAAAAAACAACATGTGAAATTGGAAAAGGATGCAATATTATTCATAACTCATAAGCTTAAAAAATCAGACCCCTTTTAGTATCTAGATTTTAAACAGATTTATTGTTCTTACATATTATCCATATGTATAAAAATTGTTCAACAAGACACAAGTGGTGATTTGAATCAATGCATTGATAATAAATATCCTGAAAAATGCATTTATAACAACACACTACCAAGCCTTCCATATTTTTTGATGCGGCATAAAATCTTGCGGAAATAATAAAATTCAATACGATTCAATACTAAAATGAGACAATATAAAAATTTGGAGACAAAACGTCCTCAAAGTACACCATGATGTGACACTGTTCATAAAAGTATGACGGAATCCTATGTATGTTGCAGACTCATCCTTCATCAGTACACATAAATACACACTTTGAATAAAAGTACTCATGAATATTACAATGCGAGACGGCGAAATGATGATGAAAACGAAAAAGAGCACTTGAATAACTATTCGAGGAAAAGGATTTTATTATTACTGTTCAAGTATACATAGTTTTTCATTGCCCACAAATGTTTTTTGCACGATGCATAATCATGATAATATCCTTTTCTTTTGAAGTATATTCTGTCTATAATGTATGCACACAGAGGATATAATATTTATTATTGCCGAAGCTTTTTTATGAACTCTCTCCAATACAATGATATGAAATTTACAAATATTTAATGTCTTTGGATTTATTATCCTCTGTAACTACTACGGAATACATACATTTAAATGTTATTAAAATACAATGTGTAATAAATACAGCGCTCTGAAACAGAAATGAATACCTTGCTTGAAGGTACAAATACGCACACACATGTACTTACTTTATGTTAAAGTATCCGTGCTTTTTTACACATATTGCATATGTAGGTACCTGAAGCAAAGTCTATGTCTAAACTCTTTCTCTGGCAATGAGGAAGTCTCTTGTTCACAGTGGGACGCGCGACAAGCAGAAAAGCTACCCTTATGAAGACACATTGTACATTATACCCCTATCAGTATTTCATTGTCTGGATTATGTGTCTACTTGTAAGTTGTCGCATTTGGTGGTCGATCGGAATTCGGAATGATAAAATGTATAACATGTATGTAAATGCTCAGTCTGTAAGTAAGTAAAAATGTACGACGCACATACTTACGTTCGCTATTATCTTCTCCGTTGAATTTCAAGTGTTTCCACTTTGATTTTAATTTTCCTTTGCGTTTCATTTCCATCCATTCACAATTAAAATACCAGGTTGTATTTTAATAAAAACTTGCCATCAGGGATCAGAGATGTTGAGTTACATACATACATGTTATATCACGATGTATTTTATTATTCGCCAATATAAATATTCTTGAAACGAACCGAAACCGCAAAAAAACATCAATTGTTCATGTAAAGGAAATGTATCCGTACACATGTGAAATTTTGTAAGTATCAGCGTAGATCTTCAATCTTTCTTTAAGGTACTTATAAATCTTTATGTAAATCCATCTGCGTACAGTTGAAGTGTCGAGTAATCTTTATTTCAACCCTAAAAAACGGGACGACAGAGGGTGGCGACCGTCCTAGTTTTCAAGTGATTTTTAGCCACCGCTTTCCAATTCAACATGTAAATTTTTGGCTTATTTATTCATGCTTTATGTATGTATATACATATTCCTACATACATATCATCAACAAACGTCACTGCATACACTTTTGTTCAGAACAGTGGAAATTTCAATTTTCTTCACTCATAACCAATAGGACATTCAAGTGATGAATACTTATGAATATAAAAGTAGCTTCACCGTCCTTTACTTTTACACATCTTCTTGGCATCTACATATTATATTATTCACAACAGTTGACTTTACAGTTTAAACAACCCACAAACGTATATGCACTTTGTGCTTATCATCATCAAAAGAAGGCGGAAAGAAAATCCTGGAGATTTTCCCACATGAGCCCTTGAGTGAATATCGCATGATATCATGGATACCATTATCAACATGGAACTCTCCTACTCACATGATGATGAATATCGATATATTTGATTGTGGTTTAATCGGACGAGAGGAGGGCCGTGAGCTGTGAAGCTACGCAAAATAGAACAAAATGTTGAGTGCTTAGCTGTATTCTGTGTGTATATAATATTGTATATTATTTTACCAACTCATTCTCATACATACATGCATAGCATGGAAAGGCGACTGTATTATGCGTACTTTACCATATTTATTTGAAAAATATAGCAGTCAGTCACCCGTGTAAACAAAATATTATATAGGGAATCACTCTTGATGAGGCGGTGGACGAACACGAATACGTCGAGAATATAAGTGCGTATATACAGTGCGTGTATGTATGTATGTATTTATGTATAGCGTGCATCAGTGTATGTATAATATGTGTATATTGTATATGCAGATGTGCTGATCAAAATGAAGCGGACGATGATGAGGATAATCATGGATAGATGAGGACAATAGATAAAAGTATGGCCCATAATAAAATACACGGATACACGGAGTTCTGTACAGGCAGGATTATGCATTTCTATGTATGTATGTATAAAGTGTACATTTTTTATACTCAACAATCTACACACAAAGTAAGTATAGATACGCTTCATACTTTATACCATACTATGCGATGCGTATGCTTCAAACTTGAAGGTCTTCGTGCACAGATCTTTATTCTCCAGCTAAATGTCTACTTTGGCTTTTGGATTTCCATTTTCCAGCATCATGGAGGAGAAGGAGGATGACATGACGATGAGGGGAAAAGCCTGCAGAGTATCTATCTATCAAGCTATCTATCTATCTATTGTACTTCCACATGTATGTACTCTATCTACTATATGTATGTACATTTGTGTGTATTCTGTTTCCACAGAAATATATTGTCAATGTATGTAAAAGAGCGACAGATGCGCGAAAAAAAATTCTATTGCTCTCTCCACTTCCACTTCCAGTTTTAGCCTCTCTCGCTCTCTCTCTCTCTCTCACTCCAGTTTTATAGTTGTTTGGTTTTGCAATGCCATACATTGCTTCCATCATCATCCTAGCCATGAACGGGAACATGATGACGACGATGATCGTCGTCATCTGTGTGTGTCGATTTTCCATCATTATTTAGCCGGGTTCGATCCGGCATTCAACAGTGTGTCTCTATTCACCATCCCGGTCCATAATATGCTATAATATAATATGTTTGACGTATGGTATGTATGTTGCACAGTGCACACATATTTATATGCATATATACATACATATTTTGATGGAGTACAAGAGAATCTGTATTGTCATTGTGTCAAAACCAAAAGCTTGTTAAAATTCTCTCGGCTACTTTGTGCTAACCAAATACTTGTATATACATACATACATGATACATATGCTGGAGAAATATGTATGAGAAAAACTGCTCAAAATTCATGAGGCTAATAGAAAGGACATTCTTTCCCCCTTTACATTTTTATTGTTATTACAGTTATGCATTTTACATTCATCATACCTTCTCTCTCTCTCTCTCTCTCTCTCTCGGAGAATATCGATGCGCCACATAAAGTGCAAAAATAGCGAGGTTTGACAATTTTAATAAAAACCCAACTTTTAAGCTTGATTTTTAAGTCTACAAAATTTTTATAAGCAAGCGAATTGTTTGAAAATTCTGTTCTCCAATGTAAAATCTCCAAATTATTTTAATGTTATTGTACATATTACGTATGTATTGTGTTGTTGTCACTATATAAACCATGTGACTGCAAAATATTGAAATATTCTATCCAATCTTCCATTGAAAAGGTTTTAAACATTATTTTCAACATGTACTTATACTGTGTGCATATACCTGCATATGTACTGTAAATTTATGTACATTGAATGTATGCAAATAGGAAATTGAATATTGCAGGGGTGAGAAAACACATATGTACACTTGTATGCACAACACACGAAAACAGCTACAAAACGAATTTTCTCCGGCGAGACGAAACATCCCAAATATCTGTATTCAACAAAATATAAACTTGAATCTCAACGCTCTACCGAAAAACAAGAGACGACAACCTAGACAATAGAAAGGACATCTCACGCTCGATTTATGTACATAGATATTTCCATTCAAATATTTGTAAGATATTTTGCATAGAAACTCTCCGCTCAAAATTGAGACAGTCGATGAACAAAAACGGAAACCGCATTTCATCTTCATATTTGTACATATTCTATTTGTTTATTGTGCTCCCGATATACATACATAAATAGGGTGAAAGTCGTGGTCGTAAGCAGTTTACAAGTTGTCAAGGTATTGAATACTGAGTTATGTGGGGCATATTGAGCACATAAGTAAGTTACTTCCTCTGTTTGGGCTTCCTCTTGCTATGTACATTCACCAAGGTCTCACGCTACACGCCTGGATAACCATAATCATAATCGGAGGAGCCTTTCACGTGAAGGAGGAAAGGAAGAAACATACATACACAATAGAATACAAAATACATACATTCTGGGCATAGTTAGGCCTAAGCGGTAAAGAGGAAGGAAAAAGCAAAGGGGTATTTGTATATTATGTGTGTATATATTTATTATTGGTGGGGGGAGAAAATACCCGGAAAAATCCGATTGACTCCAGAGCACTTTTATGCCAACACCAGAAGCGTTCCCCATCACACCAAGTCGGATGTCAAGTGAGTTCATATTTCTACACACAATTTCCTTCAGATATTATGTATGTGTGGTAAATCGAGGAATTCTATTCACTTCACCTCTATACACTAATTCCCTTTCAATAATGTATCGTATATGTCTACAGTCTACGCTCTCCAGTATTTTATTGGGTGGTTATAAAATATCAACAAAAAAGTATGAAGGAATCACACGATTATATTTATATTCTTGTGTATCAAATTGCGAGGTAAACTTCTTAGCTTGAATTTTGAGAATTCGCCCTCTCATAGAAATAGGTAAATAGACGCGTGTATTCGAAATTCGTGTACGGAGAAGTCGAAATACAGATATTTCCATTGTATTCCGGCTCTATTAAGGTCGAGGCATCCCTGGGATTCTCTTGTCATTGTCATATCCGTTTCTATGTAATGCCGTAGGATGAAAATACTTGACATTGCTGTTGTCGCCCTCCTCCTCGTCATTCCTGTTGTTGTTGTTGTTGTTGTCGTCCTGATTCCATAGAAAAAACCTCTGTTCAAAATCACCAAAGAAAATCCCACAACCCTATGTAAGCATTCAGCATTCAGACATTTTCAAGCCTCAAGTCAGACGTCAGACTGTGGAATCTCTCGAGGAGTCAGGGCAGAGGATAAAGAAATTTGAGGATTTTACCGAGAAATGAGGAAAAGGAAAAGTCGGAAATCGGACCAAATAACTTTCTGTTCAAGTATGTATCTCCGTCTCAAATTTCTCCAAAAAATATCCAATGCCACCGTTCTCAAGTACATATGTATACAATGTACATTGTACATACGCGGAAACTCTATTTGTATGTATGATGTTTATCTGTATAAGAATGAATGAAGGCTTATTTTTTGGTTCGGCAGATCCAAATAACTGTATTTCCTGCCGCCATTTCCCCTCGCGTTTTTCAACACAACAAAATAGTTGTGTGGAAGATCCAAAGCGGATTTTGTCGAATATAATATAGATAATAAGTACGATGACGTACAGTACACTTTGTATTTTTTTTCTCAGGGGAAGATGAAAACCAAAAGTAGGGGAAAAATACATAAGACGCCTACACTCTCATAATTCCTCTATAGAAAAAGGGGCTTTTACTTTCAAATCAAATTAGCCATTTTAAACTGGAGAAATGTTGTTTTTTTGCCCCCATTTTCCCCTGCTCTTCTTTTCTGTTCTTCTTTATCGTAATTCGGTTTTCCACTTTGTGCTTTCTCTATATACGTTCCTTGTTTGATTACGTTTTTGCTTGCTTATATGTACGTTTGTCACTGAAACTCCACTCACGCAGCAACGAAGTAAAAATGTGTGTTCATTGAATTTTGTTCTTTTGAACTGTGTATTATTATGTATGTATGTGTGAGCCATTTAGGGAAAGGCCAAAGAAAAATTCGATTGGTTGTTTATGTCTTGATGAGTTGAGTCTCCGAGGGGAACTTTCATCACTCAATTTTTCTCATGCATAATATAAAGACCAATAAATGCTAAATGAGACCTGATGACGACCATGATAATAAGATGAAGGAGAGAGAGAGAGAGAGAGCAGGAGAAAAAGAAAAGGAAAAAGAAGGAGAGATCAATTCCCTTCCATCACCGAGCAACTCATCCTCTTATGGCATCACCATCCTCATCTTGACAACAGGAAATTTGTATCAGAACGAGCTTCCACAGTTTCATTGTATTGTGTATTGCTTTTGACGCTTTGTATCATACTCTCCTCTCCGCTCTCTTGTTTGTTATATGTACACTTTGTTGTGAATTTCCGTCAGACGATTTCCGACCCTGTTGAATCCGTATGTATTATGTATGTACGAATATTCTATCATCAGCGGAGGAATGGTTGAAAAATGAACTTTGAAAATTGGCTAAGCTTATTTACGTTCAATTGATTTGATGCTCCAAGAGAGAGAGAGAGAGAGAGAGACAGAGAGAGAAAGTTCCCTTCCATCTCTATCAAATGTGAATCTCATGCGTTTAGTGTTTAGTGCTGTGTGGGTAAAAGAGTGGAAAAAACTGTGTGCCTTTATGTATAATATGTTGTTTTGATGGTTTCTAACCTTCCACCCCAATTCTTTTGGTGGTGTTTCTGGATTCTGTGTCGTCGTCCTCGAACCGCCTCTCACTTTAGTTCAGCTCTCTATACTCTATTACCCTCCGCACGTCACTATATGTTTGCGTAAAAGAGTGAGCGAGTGAACGAGACGGGAGAAGGAGCAGAGGAGAAAAATGTGGAAATTGAATTTCCGCACTTGTGGGATTTAATAATAAATTTTCTGGGATACTTTTTCCTTATGCCAATAATGAGTAGTAATAAAGCTCCCTTTTTATTTTACGCACACACAGGCACCGACGTATTCCATACATATTTACACATCTTTTCATCTTTCATGTGTGTTCTGTAGCCAATAATGCAAGAAAAGTAACGTACTTTGTAATAAAAAATCTCTCTTGATGGCCCCAAGAACTTTAAATTATCTACATAAACTTACTTAAACCTTGACGAGCTCCGACTCTCAGGTATTTATTCATGATTTTAAGCAGCGACGACAAGATAGCATGACAGCAGTTATTATTATTAGTAGAATATTATTATTGCCGTGATTTGAGTACTGACTGCCATTTTAAAAGTGCATCGCGGCATTAAACTTGAAAGTACATAAGTAAATTTGGTCTCCACAAGCCGAAATTGAGAGTTAATGCAATTTCAAAAATATCAATTTACAAATTATACTTCGTTGCAATTTTACCATAAATTCCAAAGTATCATTTAAAGTATTTATACTTTATACATTAGTTTTCAATAAAAAATCTTAAAATACATAATCGACATTTCCTATGAAAAAATTATTTTAATTACCTCCGTACCAATTTTTTTTCCCCAAATTTTCGTTCATCTGAATATTGAATGTGTATGTATAAATGGAGCATAAAACATAAGGCATCATTACTATTTTTAAGTCATTTAGTATACAGATAAACAAAAGAAAAAATCGTACAAAAAAAGTAGTACATACACCAAGAAAAAAATGGAGATGGAATTTTCCCGGAGAAACAGGTCAAACTGCGAATATCGGGACTGTGGAGAAAGAGAGAGAAGAAAAGGAAGAAGCAGCAAGAGAAAGGGAAGGAAGAAAGTCACACGGGACATGATCAAGTCTTCGGGGAAAGAACAGCTTGAAAGAGCGGGCTTCACACTGCTTGTCACTCTCCTTGTGGTTTTTCCTTTCTCGTCTTCACCTCACGACCATCATCGAGTGTGTGTGTATGAATGTGAGTGTGGGATGGAAACGACATCCCGAGTTGAAGGTTTGGAACAGGGGGCATGGAGTTGAATGAAGCCCTGTAGCCTGAGCAGAATGGGACGAAATAGTGAACCAAACGCTGGCCTCACAGTCTTCTTCAGTTCCATCCAGCTCTGGAACTCCAACTCCAAGTCTATACAGTATACAGCTGTGTACTGTGCAAGTCTGGAACCTCTGAGAGAGAATTCGTCTTGCTCTACACAGTGTGCCGCTATACATACTACAATAGCTACACAGTGTGTAGTGTGTAACGTGTACTACACACAAAGCGTTGGCTTGGTGTTGGAATTGGAGCGAGTGCTTTGGCTGTGGAACCTTTCTGCTCAGTACGTTCTCCGGCCCTGGCTGCATCAAAGATTGATGCCATTGTAGCAGCATCGTGACGATGCACTCTGACAGCTTTCTTCCTCCATGTACCTAAGTAAGTAATACATGCGTTCCTCTCTACTTTTATCCTGTGTTTTGGTGCCGTCTTTTGCTATAGTCTGTCTCGGCCGTGCGTACTACACCACAAAATTCCATTCCTTCTTTTGGTTGCGTCGGTGCGCCTTCGCATGGAGAGTAGCGATCGCTAGAAAAATGCATTCTTTATCCCATTCTCGCTGCTATCTTGTACGATAGATAGAAAGAAACTCACTCTCTTCTGTAAATTCTCTGTCTGAGATCAACCCACAGTCTACACTTTCTTTTTGTATGTATTTATGTACACACTCTCTGTTTAAACGACTGACTATATAATTAAATATGATTGTTTGTGTTTTACAATCCTCATTTTTCATCCGCATTGTCTGTGTGAATTGAAAACATGACTTGGAGGCGCAAGTGAATCCTGCTTGTATTGTATGTGTATGAGACAGGAAAGTGGAGAGAGAAAGAGGCTGTGCATAAAATATGGTGCAAATAATCGAGTGACGATTCTCCCAGCTCATCCCAAGAGACTCATACTCACTACTTACAATACAATACGATACAGTACAATACAATGTATTATATGTGCACAGATACAGATAGTTTTACAAGGAGGACCATTATCGGGGTTCTTTCCACTGTCAACTGGATTGTAGCAAACTGTATTCTATTTCATTAGAGACCATTTCATACTTACTGGAAATGTCCCTACGGACTCTTTTATCGTCTAGTACCATTTACCATCCTCATTACTTTTACTATTCTTTATACTGTATATTATACACAACTTGGGTAGTTGTTGCACAGATTTTGAAATAGAACACGGACGTTATAGGATATCAATGTCCGTATCGATATCAATACTCAATACACTTATTATTGCGTGAGAGGAAGATGGCCAAAGGCGATAAGTTAAAATGATGTTTTATATATGTGAGAATGAGGAGCTGACCGGGTTGCGGCTTGGGCAATTATTGTGCGGAGCATAGAAGTAAGTATTAAGTATACATATACAAGAATTTTTGCTGGATCAAAAATCCTCTCATTTGTGAATCAAAGTTTGGAGTTGGAGCCTCACTTTGTCTCTCTCTCCCCTCTTTTTGTTGCCCATCGAATTCATCAAGACTGGTTTTGGTTTGGTGGATTTTTTTCAGACAGTAGACATTCTATCCCTCTCTGTCTTTAATGTTGTTTGTCTGTCTCTCTCTCTTTCCATGTCATGCAGTTACGTTATGGCAGGTTCAAATTATCACAACCCAAAAAATTTCAACATTATCGGGATATGCACACATTCGTCCGTCCATTCATCGCATATGTATGTATGTATGTATGTATGTAGAGAATGTGTACAGTGTACAGAGAACAAAATAAAATCGTAGGGAAGAGTGCGAGATGGAGAGAGAGAAGGGAAAGAATCCCTTTGATAAACCAAACCAATGCACAGACACTATACATAATATAGAACAAATCGAGATATGTACTATAATATGGTAAATTAAGGGTGTTCATTTGGTATATGTATGTGTGTAATAGATAGAGAAAAAAACGAAAGCTGAGAGTATGTGGACTGAGGGTGTGGGCCCTTCTGAATGGCACGCGCCTTTATTGTATGGAAACTGGAAACCCACCTGGTCGCGTGACAGCTGACTCACTCACAGCCATTGCAATTGCACCACGCACCGAAATTCGGATCTCTTTCCCTCTCTTTCCCTCTCTATCCCTCTCTCCCTCGTACTCATTCATTCCTACATCCATATATATTTTAAATATCTATGTATGTGTTATCCATATACATAGAGGTTATACTTAAATACTTACGTACTTACATATGAGAGAAGCCCTTTGGAACTTGGTACTTGCATTTTATATTTTTGTATTTACTTGGCTCCATATTTTTACTCGATACTCACCCTCAGTCTCAGTGGTTGACTACATATATATACACGTAAGTGTGTGCATTTAGATTTTGAATCAGATTCCACACTTTATAAACTTCTAAACTTTAGGCTGAAATACTGATATTGTGTACGTATTTAAGGTGTAGGGTCGATTCGTGTCAAAAACCACTGCGTAAAAGAATGAAGGCAAGACTTTTGATTTCGAAGTCATTGAACGTCACCTTTGACCTTTATTGATATTCCGATCAAGTTTAATGTTTTTGGGGCATAATATTCAGCACTTTATGGCAGGTTAAAAATTAGCACGATAAACATGATTTTTCCAGTCAAAATTCCCCATTTTTGGCCGCTTACCGTTAGAGTCTCCGATTTTTGGTATCATATCGCTAACGCTTAATTTTTTTGACCTCATATCATCAAAGTGCCTGGTTTTCCACCTTGTATGGTTAAGGTTCGCTTTTTGGCTTTTTATCGCCAAATAGTGCGATTTTTTACCCTCAATTTTCAAAAATGTTTAAAATATGACATTTTATCTCCGATATGTCCAACTTCATACCTTTTTTCTCTTTTTGCTATATAAAGTACTAGTTTTACTTCTAAAATTTTTACGTTTCTTAAAGGTAATAAAAACTTAATAAGACTACACTAAAAGCAGTATATTTTAGCAAGGAACATGCTTCACGGCGACAGAGTAGTACGGCGTTTTTGTAGCTGGCCACAAGCTTAGCGGACTGCATCTCGTTTTGGTCCAGGGCCAACTTGACAGAAGTAGCGAGGGATGAAAAAGTTTTATATACGTACATACGTGTGTGTATCGCAATATACATAGGTTGTGAAGATAAGGGAGGAGGACCGGCGTCCTTTTTGCTTTGTCCGTCGTCAGACTATATGTGAGTTCAGTCATCCTCCTCCTGTGTCACTCCACTCCATTACAATCCCATCCCAAATGACAAGCTTATGCATACTCGCATGTATATTTGTACGTACAGCACGTACATATTTTTGGTGTAGGGTGGTGTTCTGGATATAGTCAATTTTGTGTATGTGAATGCAGAATAGAGGTCAAAGAAATCGCAGTGCTTCTCCCTCTCTCGCTCTCTTTCTAACTATAAAATCATATAATATTTATAATATGAAAGTTTAAGCTCGCATCTCCACAACTTGATGGATGCTGACTGAGTTGAGCGACTCAAAACAAACCAACACACAATAAAGTACACTGTGTATAGTGTATAGTATAGTGTACAACATAATATAATGCATATTGCTATTACAAACTATTACAGCTGGCTGTCTTTGCATTGCCCTGGTTTGCTTTGCGTTGGCTTGCATGTTGCCCATTATTATTATCATGATAATAATATAAAGGGAGAAAAATTAACGATGCTTTTCATTCCCTTGAATCTCTTTTTCTTTGTATGCACTGTACTTTGTACTTTGTACACTGACTGACTGGGCTTTGAACCCTTTTCATTCATTCAACGTTGAATGGTGAATGAATGAACGTGAATGTGACACACTGCCATCGGGATTTGCAGCCCATTGTTCCAGTCAGCCAGAGGATCCTCGAATCCGATCCGAGGATCCACATCCATCCACACTGAAAATCCTCCATTTAGTATTCAGTTAGTCCGCGAGTCCCTTAACATTCTATCAGATCAGATCCGAGCTCTTGTACATACTCTATGTATTTATGTATGCATATATGGTATGGAAGGCAGACAAAATAAAGTACAAATATTATATTATATACAAATAATGCAGACAAACAACGTGAGTATGCCATACCATACGACACACGAGCTGCAAGTTTATACAGATGAGAGACAACATGCAGAGAGTGGCTTCGGCTTCAGCTTTGGCTTTGGCCATCAATCCGCAATCGGAGTTGGAATCAGAGAGTCGGAGTGTAAGCCAAAGCCGGGTTCAAAAAAGCAGAAAGAGAGAGGGAGGGAGGGAAAAGAAAAAGACCCTTGCTAAAAGCCGAATGACAGGGCATGACAATGTGAGCTTGAAAATCGGGGATGGGGTCGTGTGTCTCTTAATAATCAGTAGGTATACGAATACGAGAATCCGAATCCGAATTCGTGTACACACACAACACACAACCCAACACAACACAATACAACACAATATTATTGTATTAGGCGATGGTATAGAATTGAGCACAAGCGACAAACTACCCCGATGGATATAACCTTTTCCTCCCGGGTTTTATTTAGTTTTTCTCTCCCACCGTCGCACTAGTTAAAAATAAATATCCGGGAATTTTCACACTGTGCTATACATAGAACATTACTGAGGCTTTCATTTTTCCTTCTGCTGGATGCATTATGCATAATAAACAGTTTTATAATTTTTATGGACAAATTTCTTGTCCATAAAAGTTGCTTTTAAATTATACAATGACAATTTTTGAACCACTATTTTATTGCTTTAAAAAAATGGAAGATGAAACTTTTTTAACGAAAAAACATTGCCAAACTTCCCTATTGAAGATACATACAGTGAAAATGTGTGAGAGACTAGATAAAACACTTTCTTTTGTGTTCAAGTTCAAGATGAAAATCAATATAGAATGAAATTGTAGCATTATTTGTAAAACTTGAAATGCGTGAGTGTATTTTCATCGTAATATCCGTTTTATGATAGAAAAAGAGATGAAAATCTCTCTATGTAGTTTGAGCTGTGAGAGTTGAGAAGTTGACTGTGAGGGTGAGTTGGATTTTTGGAGTTTGGGAACACTTTGCTGGACAAATATGCGTCATTTATAGTTAGTTTATAGCCGAGTGTACATACGTATAAAATACATTTTTGGCAAACAGACGTCATAAAACGACAGTGTCGAGTGTAAAGTGTACGTGCGTGAAGAACACGGTCCAAGGCTGGAACTGAAACTAAACCCCAAGACAAAACAAACAGAAATTCCCCTGAATTAACAGCAAATTTTCTCCACTCCTCTTCTACCAATTATATATTATGTGCTCAAAGATATACAATATACAGTATAGTCTTCGCATCGGATTCGGGTTCGGATTCGGACTCAGATTCGGATTCAAGCTCGACTTTCAATTCCCGATTCAGACTCTAGACTATGTACGGATTCAGCGTCACATACATACATATTATATTATACACTTGTGTACACTTTGTACCTCTGTAAGTAGGGAAGAAGAGCATTAGCATTACTAGGGCAGATCATTTAGTTGACCGTTCCCAGCAGAATAGAAATATAGAGCTCATTTGTGTAAGTATTATATGTATGCATGAAGGAATACATACATAATACATACATACATAGCAAAATCCCAGGATGAAAAACTACCCCAACATTCTTACGCTTAACCCTTATACACGCCTATTTACCCTTACACTCCTTGCCATTATTTCCCCCAGATCCAGATTTACTTTTACATTCACATTTACATCCAGTCTCGCTCTCATTCATTGGGCATGCTTTATAGCCTACATAATGTCATCATTTATTTGCCACGGGCTATTAAACGCGGATCTATAAAATATACTAATACACACGATCCATGGAATCTGGTGTATGGTAAATGGTAAACGAATTTTCTTATTTAGTAGGAATCATCATCATTATCAAAATTGTGCAAAACCAATAGTTGACCAAAAAAATCCATAAAACTAAATTAATCATATCACACAAGTAAAAAAAGTATGGTCCAATTTTTTACTTGTTCACCCACATCCTAATTTTAAGTAAATACATATACAAAATATGTAGTAAACTGCTGCACTTGTTGCCTCATCTCACATAAAATTACAATATGCATTTTGTAAATGTAGAGCAAACTTATTACATAATACCATATCAATGAAACGGAAACGGCCAATATTACGCATACTTAAAAAAAAGTAGTAAAAAATGACACATGTTATCAAAATAAAGTGCATAGGAAAATGTATATGTGTGGTTCGCCAACAGGTGAACAGTGAATTTTATTTATATGACGAAAGCCCTGCTCGTCAAGTGAATGGCTGAGCCTGAACCTGTGGCGAGTAAAAGTAAAAGCAAGTAGAATGATAAGGTATAAGGCATACAAGTTCTCAAACATAAAGGAGCAAGTCTTTATGTGGTATGTATAAAGAAAAGGAATGGAAAGGAAAAAGCTCCACTAATATTAAGGTGAATCAACAACAACATACATGCATACATACATAGCCTGCCCGTCTATTTAAGGCCAGTTTGAGTTGTGAAAAATGTGGACGAGGTTCAGCTGACACCTTCAACTTGAACCTCTCCATTCACGGTACAAAAATACAACTTTATTTATGTAGATATATATATATATTTACTATGCCGTCCAGACGGAACAACAAAACGATTTATTTACAACTACATATCAGGAGAGAAAAAATCAAGGGAGAGACGCACGTCCGTCGTTTGTCCTATACGTACACGGAGTATGTACAATGTACATAGTACATATATCCCACAGTGCACACAATACTCGGCTTTTGTACACAAATAGCGGACGTAAGTTTATCCAGGAGAGCGTAAAAAGGAAAAGGAACCTCGAATCAAAAGGAAGTCCGATTTTTCTCAATGAAAAAGAAATGGGTGTATTCGTGTATGTAAGTAAATGCATGCAAGTAAAAAATATACAACCCAAGTTTTTTATGTATCTACTCCTTCTCCCTTTATTCTACCTCAGAAAAATGTTCAAACTCTAAATGTGGTGTGGGGGAATTCCGATTCACTCATTCTTACTTTTTTACAATACTTTTCTTCACTACTGCTTCTTTTTGAATAAGTTTTTTCTCCTGGGCTAAAAACTTATATATAGGGACTTTGCAAGATTATTTAATCGTGTCTAATTTCCATTTATTATACTTCCACTTGTGTATGATCATGTGTAAGGTATAAGTAAAAAATATACAAAGAGGACAGTGTGCAGGGTGCATCATGTCATATCATAATATACCGGATTCAGCCATTATTTTTAAATAGGTTAATTTTTCACTGAGAAAAGTCCAAATTAGTTGTCCTTATCCTCTCCTCCTCCGTTTCCTTTGGAAAGAAGATTTTATGGAGCAAATTATAAATAACATGTAATTTAAGGGGATTAGACGCTCATATATAATACCTTTAATTCTCTTTCAAGTTCCATTTATTATCCACCTATTAAGTTGCTGTTTGGACACGTGCCGCAAATTTTCAGCATGTAAATGTATGATCATATAACACTGTATGTAATTTGATTATTTTCGCGGAAAAAAATTTGCAAAACATATAACATATAATATGTACTTAAGTACATGCAGCAGAATTTCCCCCTGTGAACTAATAATGGGGAAGAATAAGTCATTAAAAGGTGAATTGAAGGCCCAATGGTATAACTTTTATGTATATGCCATCTTTTTTATTTATACACAGATGCCTCTGTTGAAATGTTGTCATATAATACATATTCTTTCATTGAAGGCGAAAGCGAATTTTGCCATACATTCTTCAAATGATTGTCTATTCATTCACATTATAGAGCCCGATGTTGCCTTGTATACCGTTTTGTTTTGTGTCATCACCGCACATTAAATTCCCACTGGGCTAATAATAATAGTCATAATCTAATGATAATGAGCGGGATCATGATCATGATCATGGGCACCTACAGATACACGCAATACTGTGCAATGGTATTTATTGTCCCCTTTTTTCCCGGAACTCTTTTTTACGAATTACGAATAACTATCAACAGTCATTTCACTAGGTATACATAGAATGTGAAACGGCTGTATATAATTTTCCTTTTGAAAAATCTTCCCTGTGGACAAATGACATTATTAGGTGAATACCAGAGGAGGAAAAGTAGAGCAGGCCTTTATCAGCATACTTGCGTACATATGTGTATGTACTTATTACGTATCACCATTTTGCCCACTAAATGAACATGTGCATGCGAAATAAAATGCGTTGAATGTACGTAAGTACGATTATAGGAATGGGAGAGTAACAAGTATTGTATAACGATAATGACCGAGAAATAAAGTTGGCAGTAACAAATAATGATAA
>JAQIVE010003197.1:0-17435 GCA_034698285.1 Sminthurinus bimaculatus | reverse complement strand
AGCTCAAAATACAAAGCAAAAGAGAGTACGGAGTATAAAATGTGTACAGCGTACACGCTGTTACAATGCGCGTTTTACATATACATATATTTGAATCCTTTTTCCGTATTCATTTGCAGGCGAGTTTATTATAGGAATTAAAAAATACAACATGCTCCAAAGATTTTCAGTAAGCCGTGTACATAATGAATATGCACCCATTGCAGACTTTTTGAAAAGATTAGATAATATACATACTTAATGAGCACAACATTGACGACTTACACAGTATTATCCTGATATTATGAAGATGACTATACACTATACATAATATGAAATATATCTACCATGGTTAAATATTTTTCGTATTTTACGTATAATTCTATTTTTTTAGTGTACAATAATTTATTATGGTTAACATTACCACAACATGATGATGTATAATTATTGTCTAGTTAAAGCTTCTATAGATCCGTTTTTAAAGGCAAATCCAAATTGCTGCTACTGATGATGAACACTATTGCCTCTTCATATCCGAGAGAAGTATTTACAATTTTCTCTATTAAACTTGCTGAAAGAACTTGACTCCGGACACACTTTTATATTCACTCACTGACAATGAGAAAGAATTGTTATCATCATTATTTAAGGTACTTGTCAGAACTTTTGATGATATGTAACATGATGTTAACTATAAAATGTTATGAACAACACACGCCACACAACACAACAACAAAACAGGAAGAGAGATGGAGAGAAATGACGAATATCGCTCTCTCAGAATGTTCCTTGAACTGGAACGGAAGGAAGAAAACCGACTGAAATTTGTGTAGTACGTGTAGTGTAAAAGAAGGAAAAGAAGAAGTAGTAGTAAGTAGAAAGCCGACAAGTAAAATGTTTACATAATTTTTTGTGGAACAAGATGACGACGACGACGAAGACTCTGTACAAGCAAACTATAGGAGGAAAAAAACGAAAAACGAGAGGAGCTTGGACAAAATTGTTCACACACACGTTTGGATTTGTCGTTGCAATATTTTCATTCTCCCATAATACACAGTTTACTGTACACGCATCTCCTTGCTCGTTTTTTTTGCAAAGGAAAGCGTTTTTAACTTGGCACACCGTACTCTCTTACTATTAACTTGCACTCGTTCACTTTTTTTGCCATATCTAAACTGCTCACTCCATTATTCCATCCCCCATATATACATCTATAACATTATTAGATAAAGACATCCAAGTTGATGATATTATAATCGTCAATTATTGCTGTGCTCCACAGCAGTGTTGTGCTGTCGGTTTTACTGGATCTTGGATGAAAACCACATTGGAGAATTGGATGAAATGAGGATGACGGCTGGAATTTTGCACTCCACACTTTTCTATTTCTCTCTCTCTCTCCCCTTTTTTTACAAGATGAAGATATACGGCACAATTAAAACCGAGTTTTTTAGACTTTTCCCCTCATAATGTATGGCTAAATGGAGAGTAAATAATTTTACAAACTACACATACAACTACCGTTTTTTACCCTAAACTCTCTGCTGGAAACTTCTATATATATTTACACATGAAAAAACGAGACGCAGAGAGACAGAGACCTGTGAAATCTGAACTTTGGTGGCACAAGTTTGCAGTTGTCAGTGTAAAAAATTGCTATATGTATAATGTATAAATATATGTTCAATATGTTTTCACTTGTCACACGTCACACACATGTACATGTACACGTTGTAAAAAATCAAGATTTTACTCTCTCTCAAGTGCACATCACCACTTCATTTGGTTCCCATTTGAGACCTCGTTCAATCGCTCTTGCTATTATTTTTATTCCCCCAAACTCCCGGTTTTTCCGGCGTCTCAAGTCTATCGCAGATCTCGAGCACACAGGAGGAAAAAATGTTTTGGGTGACAACTCACAGTAGTAGTAACAGCAGTTAGTAGTATCTTTGCCTCTATTTCTATATTATCAAATGTTGTATATTTTTGTATTGAGCTCCACTCTCTTGATGCCGTTTGCTCACTTGCAGGTTTAACCATTCAGTCAGCAGTAGCAACAGCAGCATGAGATTTACTTTTTACTTGGATACTCTTTTCCTCTTGGATGTATTTTGTTGTTGTCTATGCAGCAGCAAAGAAGCTCCAATGTAGGTGCAGAAGAAGTGAAAAACGGAAGCTAAAAGCTTTAGAGTTCAACCGAGCCGTTCGTGTGTACATTGTACATGTAGTGTGTGTATTGATAGTTAATAGTAGGGAAGAGAGAGAGAGAGAGAGAGAGAGAGAGAGATGGCAAAAACAGGAAGAGTGTATATTTTTTTGCACTGGGTGAGTTATAAAAAAACCTCCGCAATGACAAAAGACTGCCGTCTACATTTCTATTTCTAATTATATACAGTAATAATAATAACATTCAACATTATAATATACACACTACACACACACGAGCCAGGGTAGATGTATGTATGTATGTATGTATGGAACACGCGGAACAGATCTATTCTACCGGTGGAATATGCTCCAGAGGTGATACAAATGAACCAACTCATATTATATCATCATTATCTATTCTCTGTACTTATGAAATAACTTCCTCTTCTTTATTCTTCGTACGTACTACATACACATACAAGATACATACCATTTACCATCTTCTTCCTCCTGTTCTTTCACTATCTGATGAAGTGTGTATGTATCGAGAAAGCATTATGGTATTGTACTTTGGAAAAATGAAGAACATTTTTTACCAAGAGAATAATATGAAGATGAGTATGAGTGAATACTGAATATTGACACACACAGACAAAGATGAGGCAAAAATTTTCCCAGTCTTAAGTATTTAAGTGTGTGGTTATCTGTGACTGTTGGCATGTTTAAAGAGCGTTGTACTCTTCTTTCTCTCTTCTACGTACATACTTATGTATATATGTATACGGTTTGTCCTCGACAAAAGAATAAGTTGAGGGGAAAGAATAAGAGAGAGTGTGTGAGAACAAGAACGTAAGAAAGAACGCGAAAGAAAAACTGAGCATTAACATTTCACTAACTAAATCATAACCTACTTTGTCAGTGACAAAATAGTCAGCTGCCTAAAAAATTATGCATTTAAAAAAATATTCGCATACATTGCATTGTATAATATAATATAAATAAAAGAATAGTTGGTATATTCCAACATGATTATACTTACATACATTGTATATATGTATGCATTTTGCTTACATCTGCCAAATTGACGACGTTAGCAAACGGAAAAGGTATTGATGATGATTGATAATTTCATGAATTTGTGATATTAATAATATTTATTACATCATAGCATTATGACTGTGATGATTATGCTAAATGCTAAATGTTAAGCTCATGCTAAATGTTGACATGCATACATATTATACACATTGCAGTAAACCCATTTTAATGTGCTTATCATTCATTTGTACTTTTATATTTGAATTTAAACAGCAGAAGTACCTACAAATGAGTACCGAAATCGAAAGGATCAAAAAGATAAATTTAAGGTTTTTCCATGACATCCTTCAATCTATCAACACACACGGAGTTCAGTTTGCAGTTTACAGTGAATACAAAGAAGAAGAAAAGTTATGACATTTCTGTGTTACATTTTAATCATAGGCAGTTAGACAGTCATCTGACTGCTAAATCAGGTATGATCTATACATATATGTAATATGTATTCTCAAAAGTTGTCATCTTCCGTATATATTTGTCCTCCATTATTGTTATCTTGTATATCAAGAGAAATAAGTACAAAGAGTAGATTTTTATCAATCATACACACATACATACACAGAACAAGTAAGTACAAGAATTTGAGCAATTGTCAGGGTATATATTACTTTATGTATGATGTGTACATCGTCATTACAAGATTTTGTATAGTTTTGAATTTTGCTACGAATATAGCTCTCAGTTTGAGAACAAGGCTTTAACATTGTTCCGAATCTTATGAAAAACTTCTGCGGTTGGTTGACGCAGCTCATTTTTAACAACTTCCTCTGATATAGAGCCGTAAGCAGGCTCCGCTGTGGGACAAAAAGAAGCAATAATTAGTTTATATACAAATTA
The DNA here is from genome assembly GCA_034698285.1 of Sminthurinus bimaculatus. Classification (NCBI taxonomy): domain Eukaryota; kingdom Metazoa; phylum Arthropoda; class Collembola; order Symphypleona; family Katiannidae; genus Sminthurinus; species Sminthurinus bimaculatus. Next base: position 13,370 of record JAQIVE010003197.1, on the reverse strand, counting down.
TTGCAAATTATTAAAATTATTTAAATTATATTACAAATTAAAAAAACTGATTATTATACATGACAACTTGATGCCTTAAAAAATCGCCAAAGTAAGTTTAAACTCTAACTTACTTTTGATACTTAAATGTCCAGCAAACTCACAGAGAGCAGGATTAAATGTTCCAGAAACCTTTGCACCTAAATCGTACGTAGAATAGGAAATAATTAATATCCTAATAATTAATATCATTAAAATAATACTATTTTCTTTAATCAGGAAGACTTTTTTAATACCATAACTTGGACTTCGAGCCCAGACAAAGAGACGAATGGTGTCGAAATGTTGAGGTCTAGATGATCCTCTCAAGAAATAGAGATTATGCGGAAAATTATTTGTCTGGAGATAGGATATCAGCTTATAGGCATTTTGAACAAACGTATCCAGCTTCTGCTCCGTACTCGCGTCATCCAGAACAAAGACAAAAGCAGGCGCTGGATAGTCACAAATTTCATAGCACGGACCTTTAAGCTCCTTTAATTCCTGAAAAATCCACACAGACGAAACCACATACACATTTATTGTCATGAAACTGCTGCATTTAATTCTAGTTCAATGACGTGTGTAATATACATATGCTCATTATTATTATGCAATACAATCCAACATTTTTTAAGTAGTTACACATACATACTTGTAGCATCATAACATATTTTACTAGTATGTATTAAACAATAATGTTTCGTAAGATTGGTATACACTATACACATGCAATGTAATATATGTTGAGCGTAATGCATAGAAAAAGATTTATGGAGTAGAATAGTTTATTACAAACGGTTACCGCATGTTCAAGATAAAGACGGTGGTTTAAGTAATAGCCATGATAATGACTGTGATTTACAGAAGCAAAGGCACACAGTGAGTTGAACCCAACACGGAAGTTTCTAAGAAAGTTTCAGATTACAAAAAATGAAAAAATACAAGGTTTTTGCTCCATAGCATAGTGCATACACATATGTATATTCAATAATCACTAGCTATAGATATTTTTCAAAATCTTAAATACCTTGATCGGCTAAGTAGCATCATGTCAAGGGCCAATCTCAGATTAGGTTTAGTAACCCGTTGAGGCTGGTTACTGGACAGGAACGGCACCAATAGTACATTTCCGTATTCAAAGGGACTAACATTGATGAGGATTTTATGCTGAGATTTTTCATTTTTTAAAGCTTCATTCTGCTTTTCTTCCTCCACTAGCTCATCATCCACTTCTCCATCTCCATCAGTTTTTTCCAGGATGGTTTGATACCAGGGTTTTAGTTCCAAAATGATCTCGTCTGGATTTACTTTATTGAAATTGAAAGACGTGGATGAGAATGGCTGGTTTAAACTTTGAATGCATTGGGGCTCTCTTCTTTTTTCAGCTCGGTCTGTGTTCAACTTTAAAACAAAAGGTTAAAAAACTTGGTTAAAGCAAAAGCAAAAAAATAACAATGGTCAATAGTAAAGAATAATATATTAAAACAAACTAATAGAATTGAGTTCCACAATATAATTAATAATTAAGCGAAAATGGTCAAATAACGTTTCAAGTAAATCAACAAACAAACAACGACCTCTTCAGAGGAAGCATTTAAACGCTTCGATTTGAAGGAAAATTGTGGGCTTCAAAGTTGCTCCAAAGGGTTTTTCCAAGTTCTTATTCCAAGCTAAGTACTTAGAACTTGGAAATTTGAGCTTGGTATTTGGTATTTCTGGAGTTTGCTAATTCAGCTTTTGTGACGTTCGAAAGTGTAAAAATATAACGACGATACTTTTACACACACACATGCAGGGTACACTACTTTAATACACAGTTAAATATTAGCACTATACATACAATATAGTTCCAATATGCACATGCATAAGGTGATACATAGAAAAAATAATATGTGACAGACCGTTTAGTACAAAAAATTATATTGTGTAATAATACATTGAACTAGTTTTCCGTTCAACAACATATAAAGTACAAGAATAACTGAGGAGGAAATCCCTACAATTAAAGAAATCAGGATAGTTCGTTATTTTAATTTAAACGAGAAGCAACTTTACATAAACTTTCTACCAGTAAAGCATGATATACATCATACAACTTACAATATTATAGAAACAAAGTTACAGTATTACTTCATAAAACAAATTGAGCGAATTGTGAATTGGAATATTGAAATCTCAAGAAAAAACTGGTTTCTTTGTTCAAGTTACTTAAAGTATAACAATTTACCTGTGCGATGAACTGATACTGGCCCTTGAGAATCTTAAAAGGTAAGTGACGGTAGGGATACCGAAATCCTTTGGCATTGTCCCATAATTTACTTAACAGAATATCAAAATTTGGTCCATCCTCTGTACTTTCACAGCAAATGTCATTTGTTGTCCGCCGATTTTCTTCTTTGTCCAAACCCTCCTTGGAAATGCAAATGTTGTCATTGTCAATCGTAGACTCCAAGGCTGGTAAGGTAATCGACAGATCCTTGAAATCGTAGGCAAATTCACAGGGCATCCTCTTTGTGTATTAACTTAACAACTTTGAATTTCGAATCAACTCATTGGCAGTTTTATTGGGTGGAAAGTGTGTATGTGTGTGTAGTGTGATAAGGTTACACTTGCAATTTTTTGCTATCTGCAAACTTTGCATAAAGTTTAAACGCTTGATCTATTCCTGCCTGCAAAGATCCTCTCCGAAAGAATCGATTCCTTGGTGTAATAGTGAATAGATGTCAATTTGAGCTTTATTGCAGGTAATTTTGGAGTGAAGTGGAGGAATTGTTATTGGGAGCAAAATAGAATCTCTAAAACTGAGAATTTTGTATCTACACGCGTACACACTACACACCATGGCGGCTAAACTTTTTCTATCGTTTACAAGGTGGGTCAGTCTGAGATTTCTCCTTTATAATTTTAATAATGTTTTCGGTCATTTCAATGTTTTCGGTAATTTTCGATGTTTTCGGTCATTTTCGATGTTTTCGGTAATTTTCGATGTTTTCGGTCATTTTCGATGTTTTCGGTCATTTTCGATGGTTTCGGTCATTTTCGATGTTTTCGGTCATTTTCGATGGTTTCGGTCATTTTCGATGTTTTCGGTCATTTTCGATGTTTTCGGTCATTTTCAATGTTTTCGGTCATTTTCGATGTTTTCGGTCATTTTCGATGTTTTCGATCATTTTCTGCATGATTCGATTAGAGAGGTTCCTCAGAAGGCATGCGGAACGTTTACACACATTCCACACACATATAACATTGACTAAACTCAATAAAACCGAAATACGTGATAATAAAACGTGTATTTAGCATTAAATGTAATGCAGGCAAATCTATAAATACATTGGCAAAATAGTATAATCAATATTGGTATACATTTCCCCCTTATACTGATATTTCACTCCTTTTTCACTATCTTCGTTTTGCATTTGTCGATGAAAAATGCACTCTCGGCATTTTTATATGAAAAAAGTATTGAAACTGTGTCACTCTGCATATATGTTTTGTATATTATATGTATATGTATTAACTAAACTCAATCACCATATCAGTAATACACATAGCGTGAATAAGGCATAATCAACGTACATATTATACATGGAGCATCTTCATCAAAATATCGATATTTGCACTCAGTTTTACAAATCCTAAGACACGCAAAAGAAATAGAAATTAGAATGGCTACTCTTTTGGCAATTTGTAGTTTCCAACCGGTGTATTTGATGCAAATGTTCGCTCAAAGTATCTGAATGGCAATTTGTGAATGACTACGCTTTTCTGCTAATCCATGGTTTAGATAAAAGTCATGTGATTAAATCAAGGAATCAATTGTAATTCTGAGAAATAAGTATGTTAGCAAATTTATGAATACACTCGATCTAGATACATCAAAAGTTATATTCTCATACATATGAATATGTATACGGAGAAGATTTGCAGCCCTCGCTTCATACTACATAATACATATACATACATGCATATGTACAATATACCATTATCCATGTATATAAATGCATATAGGTGTATCGTATAATAGGATAGACAAAAAAATTAATTAAGGAGCTTCCAAAAAAGGACAATAAACAATAGCCTTAAATGACTGTTATTGCTCTTTTCACATCGCCTGTCCTTTCTCTACTATATTCTATATGCGTATACTTAACGTAAGTCCAGAGTTCAGTGAGATGCCCGAGCCAGACGTTTTTAATTTAATAGCCTTTTTTTACTTTTTACAATCTGTGTCTCAAGCCGTTTCCTTTTTCCCAAATGGAATGTGTGCATCTAAAACATTGGCACCCTGGACATGTTATACCACTTGGTTCATGCTAGACAATATTAATGCACACGCTTTGCTTCTGTGTAGTAAAACAGCAAGCATTGCATGGTTTAAAAGATGAATTATGACAGGGGATTGTAGGGCTTTGACTCCAATAATAATAACCATCATCATCCTTATTACATTATTATTATATTATTTTTTATCATTGTGTTTTGCACATGGTACAACCCAGAAATTTATCGTTGTGCCACAAACGACGTATAAATCTACAGCATATTATTACGTATACTCAAGCTTTTATAGAATCAGTATAGCATTCGTCATTTCTCGTTCATGCTTTCACAGAAATTACATACTACAGGGTGCAGTACACAGTGAATAGCACAGTACACAGTACACAGAGCTATAAAATTTCTGGCACTGTTTAGATGTTAGTTGTTAGTCAATATTTTTACCATTTCTTCCTTTCTATCACTAATTAACTTGCTGTAGTCTGTATACCTTGTTTTTAACTTTTTAACTGTGTGTATTGCATAGTACGCAGTGCATAGCGTGGTTGAAAAGTGTAGATTGCAATACAAATCAATTTTCACAAATCACAGAATAATTCATCTAGTATAGTGTACAGACTAACTTACCTACTTACATATTTTTGAGTTTGGTGGACACTCAAATTAAGTCACACTATACAAAGTTAAGTTAAACTATGGTTATTGCTAGTATATAGTATACTACCTACCTACAAGTAAAGTTATAGAAAGGCTCACAAATCTCAGTCATTTATACCTTACCAATACACTTTTTGGACTAGGTCAAGAGGGAATTTGGAGCTGCTTTAATGGTCATGTGTCGTTTTGTTAAAAAGCCTTGGTTGTCTTTAGAAGCAAAATGAAGGTAATAAATACAGAAATTAAGCTAATTTAAATGCATTCACGTTTAATTTTTATGACTCGCGAGGTGTTACTTTAAGCCTTTGCTAATTAAGCGTTGCCGAAAAACACTTATACATATATTTACATTTTACATATATGCAAGTTGAGGAACATCAGAATTGGTTAGAATATAAATTATTTGAATATTATTAATTTTTATCATCAATATTCATTCATTATAAATTGTAGATTAAAAATGGAGTAAAATACCTTCATGGTATTTCATTGTTGTATATATACATGAATTATATCGTTATTCATACGAATTTGTGGGAGATCGTGATGCTGTTGTATATTATACGGTGTAAGTTTGCTTGTCTCAGTCTTCACGGCGACCACTTTTTTTATCATACATTGTCTCTCACTTGTTTTGATGTGTTTTGTTTCATACCTTGAAAAAAAGGAACACGCACACTAAAAAGAAATGGGAGACATTTTGAGTCCGTTTCTTCCCTTCCTTTATGATGTGTATATATAAAACACAAAACACAATGTCTAAACTACTGCTCTGACTTTGATTTGGAATTTGGGTTGGTGTCCTTTCTTTAAAAGATTTCAAACCATCTTATTTCAAGCATCTGAACATCACACATGAAAGAAAGAAACAGAGACAAACATATGCTGTATAGTTATATAAATACAAGTATTCACCAAATAGCTTCTATACTTTGCTCTTCTTCTTGTCTTATGTCTTATGTCTTATGTAGTTCAACTTTAACTATTGTCTGTATTTTGTATAGACATGTTACACGGTATTCAAGTCATTTGTGTGTCTAGTGTCTAGCACTGTGTCAGTATGTATTTAGATTCGGTGTACAAAAAAGAATATACATAAGATATGCAATTACACAGATCTTCTCACGCCGTTGACTTTGACTTCACATCATATCATTGATATGTGTACAAAATGTATCACTAATGTGAAGTGAAATGTAGGTACAGATTCCATGAGATTAAAATTTGAGACTTGAGACTAAAGACTGAAAAGACTCTTCAATACTTGACTTACAACTTACAACCACACTCAGATTACTTGTCGAACACTGCTGAATTGGCCTGGGATGTTGATGATACGACATGGAAAAGTCATGGAAAAGTCTGTATACTGTATATATACAGATTACAGATGATCCAACTCATTATCCATCATCTATCTATTGTTGGTGGTTTCGTATCCAACAAAGGTACTTTTTTATGTACTAGGTACATGTACATTTGTAAATCTTTTGTACAAAAAATAGTAAGGATGAGTATATAGCATATAACATTACACATTACAAACATTACATTGCATATTACACTTAGCTGCTACTTTTTTATCATTTATACGTTACGGCTCACAAAGTTCAATGTACCTGCGTACATATAAATACATATATGTATATACCTACTCTTTTATTTTCTAGACCTTTAATAAATAAGTATAGAAGTATATTAAATAGGAAGACTCTCGTGATGCCGCAGTAGCCAACATTGATAGGTGTTTAATATATGTGTGTGTAGTGTTTATGTATATGCGTAAATGCATAAAAAGCAGTGAATGAAGCAAAATGATAGTCCTAGTTTTACATATAAGTATATTGCACACATACATACATGTATATGGAAAATAAGTACGGTATGACTGCACCAGGAGCATATACATGTATATGCAAAAGTTAGCAGTGTGAATTGTAAATCTATCTATGTACGTATGTGTGCAAAAATCCGAGTTTACAGTTCTATTGTATTTTTGATATCAGACACATACAGAGAGAGGACTGGGCTGAGCGTGAGTGTTGGGGTAAATGTGAAATATAGTTTTATATATTGTACGAATGGTACTAAGTACTAAGACAGCTCGTTATTCGTTAAACGTGGTTCATGTTCATGTGGATGTGGATATGACTTACTAACTATATGCACAGAAGCAGATTTTTCCCCTGCATATCTATATATGCCGCCATTCAGTCTGTATTACTCTTGTATTATTTCACGATGTATCATCTTCTGTAGATGTGATGTATATGGATATAGAAAGAGACTTGGAGTAAAATATATTATTATGTGGATGTGTATAGATATATGTATTCAACATTTGGAAAATGTGGGGCTTCCTCTCTCTCTCTCTCTCTTTCTTTCTCTCTGCGTATTCTTTTCTTCTGTCTCTAAAGTCTGAAAAAAAACAAATTTGTTTTACTCTCATGCCTTTGCCTGCCTGCCTGCCTGCCTACTTGCTATACACTTCTTAACTATTTTCTTCTTCGTGGGTTTCTTTAATATTATTATATTGTTCCTCACAAAAGTCTCGTTTCACACTCATCCCTATCCCGAGCGTCAGAAGGATGAGTCTCTGCAATGTAAAATACGTAACGAATTTGAATTGTGTGTTGGCTGTCTCTTGTTAAACAACTATACCAGTGTACAGCGTAAAACTACAATACAAGGAGTCTAAATTGCTTCAATGTGAATTTGAGTCCACGGGAATTTTAAAAGTGTTTTTTATCCTACACTCTGAGGAGGCCAGTGTGGAATTATAAAGGTGGGAAGGATCTTCTTCTATTTTGAATTTTTACTTTTAACGTTTATCATCAGTTACATTAAAATTCAAACTACATTACTATACGCTATACACAGTAAACAGTTAGTAACTACAGTGTACAAAACGTGCAATGTGTGCGTCTTTAAACTGACAATAAACTAGAGCAAGTTCTTACAGTGGCCGAAATAAATATTGTACAAAAGTTAAATGGGTACAGAGACCAGATGCAGACATTTAGAGAACAGTGTTAGATGTTAGAGAGTTGACGCCAACATTGTAAGCTGTGTAACACACCGACTTCAGATTCAGAGACAAGAATCAGAATCTGAGCCAGGACATGAGGAGGAAGGAAGGGAAGAATACGTGAGTGAAAAGTTGGCTAGTGAATATACGAGAGCAAAACTCCACACGTACATAATTTTATTGACAAACTTACATCTACGGCTCTATTCTCTATTCCTTGTTTTCTGGCAAATCTTCTAGTTTTCTCGGTTTGTATGTACATATGCGTGAGTTTGGTTTGCAGAGTGCAGAGTAAGCACATTAATTTATTTATTCAACGTGGCTACTGTTGCCAATGTTTTCCAAGTCCATACCTCGATAGAATTTTCCCCCTTTACTGTTCAGCAGGGATCTCATACATAAAAGTGACTTTGTTTAGCACAAAACATAAACTATCAACAATCAAAATAAACTTTATGGGTAATTTCGTCTTTGTTACAACTGTGTGTTTTGTAGTACATATATGTACAATCGAAAGAGTTGACGAGTTTTATAATAACTGTGACATTGTCAGTTTACATGAGCATACTAATCAAGGATATACATACTATAGTGGTTTAAAATGTGGATAAAGCAAGCTATTTTGACAGATTTCATTTATGTGTACTGAGAATTTTGTGTTCATTAATTTCCTACACCAGCTTAAAAAATAATTGACGGATAGCCTCATGTTATTGTGCCTTTTCAGTGTTGACTTTTGTGATTTTATTGTTGACATTAGTGATTATTAAATTAGCGTATCTTGCACAAATAAAAGTGGAAGGGATCCATTCATTATTCTGCAGTAGGTAAGCAATATAATATAAGCATTTAAATTAATCATAAGTCACGAGCCACTACCATATATAGAGCCTCTAAGGATTTACTTGTCTTGTATAATGTAGTGTAGTGCACAATACACAAACACATAATATACAGTATACATATTTTTACCAAGATTACCAATGCCGCCCATACCTTTCTCACCCTTATGGTGGAAATACGTATAATATTCAAAGATGGGAAGTGTAGTAAGTATGTGTTTGTGATGACTAGTTAACTCCTTCAATCATGCAAAGTAAAGTGGACAAACAACTTTTTTCAATCTGTTTTTGCTATATAAGTAATATGTACACTCATAGATTCGATTCTACGCTCAAAGATGGTATTAGTCACTCGGATTCTAGTGTATAGTGGGATGATTGCAATAGGCAATATGTTAATCCAATTTTGCTATTTAAGCTCTTTATTTATCCAGCTACTACTCACTATACGCACTAATATATACATAATACATACAGTGTAATCATAACATCGTTGAGATGGTGATATGATAATGATACCCTCATCAAATTACAATACACATCTCAGACCCTCATGTATCTCAATTTCAATAGCAGTTAAGTACCAAGTGTCAAGTTCAAGAGCAAAGAGCACATGTATAAACACACATTACACATTGCCCATAACTGTAGTGTGTACAGTGTACATTGTACATTGTACATGCATGTATTACAGCTGATAGTTACAACTTCTTGATTGAGGATTTACTAAATAAGGGATTGATTTGTCCTCAACCTCACAATACATACAGTTATTGACACTTGTTAAACGACGTTTCTTCTTCTTTGTATATATGATAAATTACTATTGTACCTACTAAAGAATCGTTACAGACTTTTTCTTCTCATTTTCATCATATCTGGGGATATAAAACAAAATGAAAGCTAAATTCAAACTTTCAGTTTTCTGGTCCATAATAATATGATCTTTACACAATAAACTTTATTTTGTTTAGCTAATCATCGCATCACAAAAAAGTATTTAAATGCCTATTTTTATCCATGAATCTAAAGTTGGGGAGTAAATCTTCAGACTCCAGACTGTTTGCAATCGCCCATGTTAAAACAGCGATAAAAATAGAATATATACATATAAACTTCATAAATATGTTGCAAACCAAAAACATAATCAGAGAGAGAGAGAGAGAGGGGCGGAAAATTGAAACAAGTACCAATCCTTTTTACTGCCTTAAAGCTTTGCAGTTTGCACCGTAAAAACTAATGTAATTACACTGATTAGGCTTACTTAACAGACGGATTTGTGATATGCACATGATGAAGATAATTGCAATGAATGAGCCATGAAGTTGTCGCTGATAAATACAACATAACGAGGGACATGCATGTATATATAGAATGCAGCAAAGAATAGAAATAGAGAATAGAGGAAAGGGAGAATAGAGAATACAATGTCATCGTATGTATTAAATTGGCCTATGCACTATGCACTATATACTCATGAAGAATGCAGACGCAGACTGTAAGCAGACACTTGATCTCTTCAGTGTTCTTTCCGTTTTAAACCAAAGATAACCAAATTTTTTGCCGTTTCTAAAATTTAACGATTAGCCATTCTTTTACTCCTTTTCCCTGTAAATACTATGACAGTTGTTGCAGTCTACACTAATTTATGACTCTTTTTAGTTTAACCCATTATGCACTCTTGGTTAGATAGCAAGAGAAAAATTACACCCTATTTATTATTACTTTCCCACCTATCGACAATCGAAAAGTACTTCTAAAGGTATAAAATATGCAGCAAACGTAGGCAAATTTGCTTTGTTTTATCTCGTCATAATAATAATATTATGATACTTGAGAATATGACGGCGAGCTTTTTTCTCTCATGGTTACAAAAATCCATGAATTTTACTGCGTAATGCAATTACATACTTACATATGTATGTGTACATTTGTGCATTTTTTCAAGCTCATTGACTCTGTTTTTCAAAAGTATTCACATATAGTTATTGGCGGTTAAAAGCATGCTGAAGATTGGCAGTATCCAAGAGTCTTTGTAGCTTTAGGTTTATAGCTTGGATACTGTATTATGTATCGTGCATTATCGTTCATCTTCGTCTTCATCCTAAACTTCGGGAAAGTGTTTAAACTTTTAAGCTTAAATGTGAAAATACAACGTAAAAAACTACTGTAAATATTGACTGACGAGAGAGCTTTTACTACAAAGGCAATATACCTACTCCTTACTCACACTTTGTTTGTCAAGTGCATTTGCAATTACATTAAATAGTATCTCAATGTGCATATGCATTTTATATATATGTCAGTACATACACCATGCGTTGAATCTTTACAAATACATACAATCCGGTCAGGCAGAAAAGTTCTCTGGATTGTAGATATTATACACATATAATACGTAGTTTTACTTTAAGTTTTTCAATTATGTTCTTCGAAATCATACGATGCATGAGGCATGAGACGAAGCAAAAGTTACCTTCGAAAGGAAAAATTATCCTTTTCTTGTTTACTGATATCTTTCAGCTTTTAGATTTCAAAGAAACAACACCAGTGAACGCAACGAAACGCAAAATGCATACGTACAACATATGTATTTACACAAAGAATAAATTCTGTATAGACATAATATATAGGAAAATTCTATTACAACTGGTTTTATCCTTAATTCTTGAATCTTGAATGATGAATTTTGTAAGTGCAATAATATATCATTCGTGTCTATACGTTTACTGCGGTTGCTTGACTCATTGTTATCGTTACAATAATATTAGTGTTAAAAATTCAGGTTTTAGAAAGTCGGATTGGTGTACAGTGTACACGCATGTTGTTGCATTGTGTAAATATATATATATATACTATAAATATCAAATATCATACACAAATATGACGTGTACTTGTACACTTTAGTGCAAAAAGGTATACTTACCTATATGAGACTTGCAACTTTGGTTTTATAAAACTTTATTCTCGTTATTGCCCATATTATATTTTAGTTTCTGGATTCAGTTCTGAAGATGAATAATGGAATTCACTTCGGTATTCATAGCACCAAATTGTATTTATGAGGCAACTGCTGGATTTCAGTTAATATGTTTGGATTATTCCTTTTGGTAGTCAAGTCTATCCTCGGAACCAAGTACATCGGTCAAAAGGTCAAAAAATCAATGTTATACAAATTTCTTTGGAGATTCCAGGTTGACTGCCATAAAATAAAAGTATGGAAACCAATTTGGTTTTCTTACAAAGTTTAAAACGTTTAGAAAAGCTCCTACGAAGTTTTACTGTCTCAAAAGCAGAGACGTCGAAACGATAGGTGGATTATAATCGCGCCTCAGAAAATAAAAATCCACACAATGCTAATACATAATCATGATTTATATGCATACACAACTTGTTCTGATCACGATTCATCGTCTACCGGCCGAGCCAATCCAAGCAGCTCGTAGAATCGGTCAGGTGCCAGTCTTCAGTTTTATTGTTTAATTATTTCAATTAGATTCAACCACAGCAAGATGAAATTAAGACCTCTGGTTCAGGGTGTGTAAAGTTGGACTTCATTGGTAGATTATTCCTTTTTCGTTGTTGAGCGTATCAAAATGATAAAAAAACAGAATATATTATTGAAAGACGTGATAAAGAGCAGTAGCTGATGTTTATCTAGTAAACTCCCGATAAACTGAATAAGATATTCAGAATCAAAACAAAATAAATACTATGGCTGCATATTGATAACTGATAACAGCTGGTTTTACCTGAACATGTAACTTTAGGATAGACAAAACAATTACATGCATACACATATAGCAGTGGATCCTGTGACAAATACGGACCAGCTGTTGTTTATAATATGCATATTATGGAATTCACGCATCCAATTAAGTAGCAGAGAAGAACGCGAATTTTATATTAGAGCCTTTTGCAAACTTTCTTGTCAGATTCAAACTAATGAAGTATATATGTACAATGTACAGAGTTTCTTGGAAAAGTTTCTCTATTAGTTAACACGACAGCCCTCTTTTACAACTATATCTCTTGAGGCATCACAACTGCAGATTTTGACTTTGCAGTGATTCATGTACATAATGATTGTGTTAAATCTAGATTTCATTGAGGCAGCTGAGGATTACCATTATTATTATTTAATTTTCTGTCTCTTGTTAAACGCTGAGGTACAAAATGTAAAAATAGATTCCATTTACATTTGGCATATGGCACGCTGCTGTCTCTTCCAGGCCCTTTTCATCAATGAAATTAAGAAGAAATGATGAGTGCAAAGTTTTTTGCATGTTTTTGCATACTTAATACTATGTATGTACATGCATACATATAAAGCCATAAGTCATAAGTCATAAGTATATACTGCTTTTACTTATGGTTTTTTAAATAGGCGCCCGCTTGCAAACTTCCGAAAATCAGAAGATCAGAAGTTCTGATTCAGAAGACCAGATAATGATTTACTATGAAAGTAAATGTTACACTTTTTGCGAAAACTACCCGGTGAGGTATATCTAGTTTGGGAGATATTCATCGTTGAACTTTTCACT
>JAQIVE010003196.1:0-17437 GCA_034698285.1 Sminthurinus bimaculatus | reverse complement strand
ATTTTATGCAATGCTCAAACTTAAAAATAACAAATTCAGTGCATCGATTTTTGGATTGTACAGATTCTCATGCACTGAATATTAGAGAAATTGGAATTTTTTAAATTGTCACTTGTCACCTCTTTGCATTAAATAAGACGAAAGACAGGTAAAAAAAAGCAGACAAAAACTGTTGTCACTTTAATTACAAAATGTTGCATATCTCAGTTATTTTTTACCTGAATTTTCTTTATACTGGAAAGGTTTACAACTTTCATCAGGTTCCACATCAGTTTTCCCCAAAAGTTGTGAATCATCCCGTGATTTTACATACCTAATCAAATCATATCAAACATGAAGGTTTCTGCTTGAAATCTAAACAACTACATAAAACGAACACAACATTTTCGGAAATACTAAAAGTATTTTTGAAAGCTATAACTCACCGTCGATGATTTTGATAAAAATTTGTGAGGGCGTAGTAAATGAAAACCTTTCCCTAATGAAAAAACAATAGTACATAAATTTTATATCGGACTTGTATACAGAAAGTAACAATAGAAATTGACGATCGTGGGTAATACACGACTCATTTTACACACAGCATCTATGTACTGTAAACAAAATAAGAATTAATATGGAAATAAGTATCTTTGTATTTTGATACCTTAAAGCTTTCTTTAATTTCAAGAATCTGATCCTCGCAAATACAAACTCCCAGTGAATTATTCGGGTTGATAACTTCTGCGCACGTTCTATTTGAACCTTGTTGAATACAATTCGTGTAATCAACAATACTTTCGCTCACATTTTGAGAGAAAAATAAAAGGCCAATTCCCACAGGTATAAAAAGAATCCCGATTACGAAAAATGTTGGTAATACTGTTCCAGCCGTTAAAATAGGTTGCCAAGCTGCTAAACGCTGCTGTTTAAAGGCAGAATCTGTACAAAAAAGGAGACAATTTCAAATAATTATTAAAAAATACCTACTTATATCAAACATGAATAATATACTATACACTATACAGTATGTAATCTGCATTTTGAAGTAATTGTAGAGGATTTATAGCATGCAGCAAAACTTTAGCCCATCACGTATATCCATCATCCATATCGTATTTATGTATTGAAGTTAAGCACGCTATTAGCATGAAGGTTAACTTTTAAAACGATATTAATGTAGCTTTAGCATTGTCGCAAAAATGGACATCATAGATGGTATTTACTGATTTGTATTTAATCTTACTACTTTCAGGTTTCATATTTTTAGAACTTTTAGAACAGAAGCTGAATAAAATAAATTGTATTTTACTTACTTGCTGGACGCTTGGTCTTTGTTTCCACTGGTTCACCCATAATTTAACTCTAATGGGTATAGATTGATATAATTGTTAAGTTGATATCCGATGATTTAATGCCTTAATAATACTTGTTAAATTATTATTAAAAATATCTAAACATCGCTTCAGCAGCTCAACAGGGAAAACGACAGTCAATGCCAAATGCCAAATGTAAATATTTGTGAATGTCTTGAATGTAGTGCTGTTTCTATGTTTCCTCCTTTGAGCTAGATTTAGAACGGCGTTAAAGCAATGCGAGAGCGAATCGTTTTTCCTCTACCACATAATATAATATTATATAGTTAATAGTTAATTGTTGTTGCTACACTGAAAAAGGAAACGACAATTTAACTAATAATTAAATGTGGAGACTCAAGATATTTATTTTTGAAATAACTTTATATTATCGCCATGTAGAGTACTCGATAGGAGTTTAGCCATGTTGAAGAATGGTGAATACACTTCTGTTAATATCAAACATACTTTTAGGTACGAGACTGGAAAGGAAGAACCTGAGACTGGAACTTTATGCACTATTAAAACTGGAATTTTCGCAAAAAGCCCGAACCAAACCGAAAGCCGAATAAGTACAAAGGTGAATGATATTCGAGCTTTATTGCATCAAGTATATTACATGTCTTCCAATATGTAGTACCTTATCGTATAAACTATAAGTCAACCTGTCATGTCGTACTATGTAAGTACATATACTTATATTCCCTACTCACCTTGACTTCACACGCAAAGAAAGTGATATGTGATATGGATGCATACGATAAATGTTATTCCATCCTATATAATGTAACATATAAAAGTAGTCTGCTAAAATGTAGACAGTTAGACACTGATAAGTAAACTACGATCGGGAAAATGGATTTTTTGCGTCACTGAAAACACTGCAAGTATTGACAAAATGATGATATTTTGTGAAATATACCTTATCGAATGCTTTCACTGGTAACAGGAAGAAATAACATACATATAGATAGGTAAATATTATACTAACGTTTCTCTAGTATAGTTATGCTTCACAATAAAGGCCATCATGGGCATTTAGTTTCTCTGTAGCCTCTCCAGTCTTCAGTAATCAAATATACACTAGAAAAGGAATATATTTTATCACTTAATATCGTATATCGTATACTCAAGCTACCATTTTTATGTGTATTCTCAAATGCATGCTTACACACCACACAACCTACACATGCACAAATAGATACTTGTAAATAAACTTTTAGTTATGCATAAAATGTACTTACGTAATGTATTAGAGCAAAAAAACACTTTTATACACACATTTTGTATTACTATAAGTTTATCCATTCTTAATATTCTCTTTTTATTTTTTTTTGTTGCTTTAAAACTCTTTCATTAAGTATTTTCTTAATATGTAATACATGAAACTAAGTATGTATATCTTCAAAAACAAAAACACATCGAAAGACTGACAATTTGATTGCATATATTATAGTTATAGTAAGTTAAATATAGTGTGTGTATGTGATATTAATATATTAGATTTAGATGTTACATACATATTATATGCATTTCCTTATACAACCTGGCTCAGTTATAAAAACAAATGACTGAATGCAAATAATCATAGCATGTATGAAGTATAAATACACACAACTTTGGAAATATAAAAGTTATACCTACTACTGCATACTGCATAATAACAAAAAAATATCGATTGCAATTCCTGAGGCGAATCATTAAATAATTATGAAACAAATTAATCATATACGTATGTACATGTGACACCATACAGTTTAGCAGTTTATACATAATACATAATATTACGGTATATTATAACAGATTTTATAAACTGTATTACCCAAACATATTGCCACATAAACAAAAGAAATAAAAGGCGTAGCCGTGAATTGGCATTGTTCTGCGTTATTGACTATTCTCTTTCTATGTATTTTATCCTGGCGTCTACTACCACATGCATCATTTCCATTGCCAATCATCATGGATCATGGTGTTGCGATAAGGACTCACTCACAAACTCTCAAACACTGTTTGTAAACTTGTAATATGTATTGCTCAACCCTCAACCTCGACCGGGGACGACTTTGGCCGAGATCTTCAATTGCTACATTTTCCCTTAACAACTTCCCTCGATTCAGATTCTTGGGGTACATTTGGTAATATTTAGACTGGTCTACATCGCCTATCCCATCATTAAATTCAGAGCTGAAAAGGTTTAAAATAACCTTTATAGATTTTGACAAGTACAAATTTGTCTTCTCATCTACTTTCCTTTATAAAGTAGCAGTATACATAGATTATATAGATAATCTATGATTATTACAATAGATTATAGACATAAGGTAAAGAAGCTATGTTTGCGAAACAATGTGGTGGAAATGTTATAACGTGTGTGGGGGTTTATGTTACGGATTACGCCCTGGAATAATTTTAAAATTATAATGACTGATAACGATTGATACACTTCGTCACAATTAAATCGATAACAGACTTAATGATAATATCACCATTTTTAAACATAATCCACTGGCACAAAATTATCATCTTATTAATACTACTTATTTAGCTAACTAAAGAGTGAAAGTTTTCATGTAAATAGCTTAATCATACACAGCACGTATATTATGTCTGTAAGTTGTTCTTTTTTCTGTTTTTCTTTCACTCTCTCATTCTCAGCATTCCGAAAAGCACATGAATTATACCTAAATCAATTTTCTAGTTGTACACTATTACTTAACGTAGAACAATAAAATATTATATATTTGTTAGTTTTTTAGTTGCATATTATCTATATGTTTTTATGGTCTAATTTTCAGGTGATGGCGAGAAGTTTAATTGCTAGAGATTGCATCAGAAGCGGTAGTATTAGTTGTAGTTGGAGTGATATTGTTTGTTTCCCGCGATGAGGCAAAAGACGGATCCCTTAGAGTAGCTTGTAAAATTTGATTTTCTTTTTTCATTTGAACTAAATCCGCACGCAGTCGATCTAATTTACCTTCTACATTTTTACCCTTTTCTAATTCAAGTTTGTCTTCTAAGTCTCTTGAAAGCCGTTTTAAATTTCCCATTTCCTCCAGAGTTTTGATGATGCGAGAGAAGTCTGAGTGGATAGATACAAGAAATTTGTAACTGTAAGCGACGTGCTTATCCTTTTCTGCATCCTGTAAAAACATAAGAAAATGTTATGCTTTTAAAAATCAAATAATAATCATAGTAGTTTTGGTAGCAAAAAACCTGAATTATACATCATAACGTTCATTATTTCAATTATTTACTTTATGGCATAGACTGTAGAATATAAAATGATAAAATATTGAAGTACAAATTACAACCAGCCAGTAAATGCTAACCTTAAATATGAGCTCATCAGCGACGGCGAAAGTCCTATCTAATCTACCAGACAAGGTATTAATATCTTTCTGGATCTCCTTAGTATCCCGAATTACATTTGTTATCTCCCTTTTCTGCTTCTTGATATTACCAATGATTTCCGAAATTCTTTTCGTGTAAGCTGATCTGTTTAAGTCCTTTGGCATTTTTTCATACTCGGATAAAAGCTGGGAATAGAGTTCTTCTTTCTCTTTAGCTTCTTGGCCCATTTCTTTTAGTCGAGCCTTAAGATTACGAATTTCATCCTTTTGTTTAGCTGTTTCTGACTGTAAAATGAAAACAAAATTGACAAAGACCCCTTTAAATTGAATATTTCGTATTTTGCTTGATTAAGATATAAAAATGATGTGAGTAGTGCAAAATGTTTTACAGTTTGTAGTCTACAATTTAAATGTTTATAAAAATGAAACGCACAATTTTGCTCGCATTCTCAGTCCTTTTACATCTTATGTCCTCAATTAATGGTTGGCGATGTTTCTCCCATTGATTTGCCAGATTTAATAATTTCTCCATCTGAGACTCTACAGCTTTCTTCACTTTCTCTAAACCATCATCTGAGCTGGATAAAAGCTGTTGAGTCTTTTTCTGTCGATCTAAATCCTTCTCTTTTGCTTCAATTTCACTTTTTAATCTATTAATTTCATCTTCTAGTGTCGATATATTTTGATTCATTTCATTTAAAGCTTTTTCTTTTGCTTTCGATCTCTTCACTTTGGCTTTAGTATCTTCTTGTAATTTTAATTGAGCGGCTGCTGCCTCTTCGGCTGCTTTTCTCTGACGTTCCGCTTCGGCTAAAGCTTCTGCATTTTCTAAATCTTTCTGCGGTTGTATAGAACTATCTACTTTCGGTTTTTCTTTAATGGGCGGCTTGACTACAGGTTTTTCAGAAATTTTAGGTTTTTCTTTTAAAATTCTTGGTTTTGGTATTGGCACTTCTTGTTCTTTTTCGTGGATGACTTCTGCTTCAACAACGATAGGTTCATCAGGATCACCAAAATCATCGTCGTCATCTTCGTCATTAGGAGTTGGAGGAAGAACTACTTGAGCTGTACTTTCTTTCTTAAACTTTTCTCTTTCTTTAGAAAATTGGAGTTCCGCTAAATGACTTGCATAGAATCTCAACGTTTCTTTGATTAAAAAAACAAAACAAGCATAAAGTTTACTCATATGACCTTGTTATTTGCAGTGCATATTTTACATCGTGAAATTATGTATTATGTAATAGGTAGGAAGTATGTATAATGATAATACTAATAACGATACCTTTTGGCAGAGCATTTATGTCTACTGCATTGGGTAATCTAATTCCACCAACTTGAATTCCGCTTGAAAAATCATCCTCTTGCTGTTTCTCCTCTTCTTGTTCCTGGGCAAGTTTTGCCAACAGAGTTTCAATTTTATCTCCAACATCACTGTCAATATCTCGCGGTAACTTCTCAACCAGAAAGATTAGCATTTTCCGTGTGTCAGCTTCTGTCGGATATAGAAAAGATTGACAACCAATCTCTTCTTTGTAACCTAAATCCTAAGTACACCGAAACAATATTATTAGAAATACATACACTAATCAATGTACACATATGTCTTTTCTTCAAATACATAACTCAAAAAACAGGTAAACATGTATGAAATTATGTTTTTTATTCTTGTAAGAAATATAGGTCTATGATTTTGTATTTTGTACTAACAGTTATAGATTGAGCAAATTGGGACGCAAGTTTGTATCGACCAGACATTGAAGTTGTTCCATCATAGGAAGGAAATTCTAAATCTGGTCGAATAAGTTCGAAGCAGCGAGAGACACACTTAATTATTTGATGAGGAGTTAACTTGGCTAAGTTTGAATCAATGTCACTATATAGAACGAAACATAATCAAATGTCATGCATTAGTATTTTCCTTATTTCTTACAACGTTGAAAGAAGGTACAACATAAGTAATCAGTAATCAATGATCTACATATTATATAAATTATAAATATCATGTATTTTCAAAAGTATGACTTACCAGCCAATTTGTTTTAATGTATATATTAAAATTGAATCTACTTCCTCCATGATTCTTCCGTTTTATGACTTGTTGTGTTTGACAGTATTGCAGTATCCAATCACAAATAAAAGGAATGTAAGTTCTCGTATACATATGCATATAAAGTTCTAGACATTAATGCATAAGTATTTTTGTAAACTAGCAGTTAATAATAATAATAATGTTGTCGGTTTAAAAAATATTGTGATTGTGCTGCTGCTTTGAAATTCTGTCACTTTTTCGTAGCCCATGTGTGCTTCTCATGAAATTAGATACTTCTGAAATTGCCTATTTAAAACAATATCAAATACAAAAACTTATTAGTTGCAAATCTTTTTGACTGTTGGTAAAATAGGCGTATTTGCATTTACAGTTAATCACTTTTTAAAATCTTTTAGAATCTAGAATCGAACATTGGCTGATCTGCTGCATTTGACGTAATATTTGTGACTTTGTATAGAACTTACGTATATATTAGGATGTATTTGCCTACATAACCTACATAATGACAATTTAAACTCGGTAAGACAGATATTTTACTCACAATCAGAACGTAAATATTTGAATTTTAAAAGGTCCTAAATCAATTTTAATGACAATTACGGAACATAGCTAAGTCACATGCTCTTGATCAAAACTCTCATATGAACTAATGGGTTGTTGTCAATGAATAATTCGTGGAAAGTGTTATACTGAAATCCTTGATCAGGTTGAAAATACCCGGTAATATCGTCATAAACATGATCAAACAAGAGACAAGAGACAAGCATGATTTTCCTTGTCTGGAATTAAACATGATCTAGAAATAACATCATGCTGATAAGTAACTGCCTCACACTTGTGTGATTAATTTACCTAATATACATACTTTATGAATTTATGTGCCATATGATTGCATGTGCGTTGTGCTTTTACATCTCCACAGAGATCTGATGACGGCATTGCATTGACGAAATGACTGTAGTCACAACCTTAGAGTAAGTATAAAACTAAGTATAAAATATAAAACTAAACTTTTATACTTACTCTAAGGTCACAACATAAACGCTCTCATTTCCCTACATTAACATAACTTTAGGTGAAAAATTAGTAAAGAATTTTTTTATTCAATACTCTTTAGATTTTAGATAAAAGACAATAAACACATTCTTCAATTAACATTGAAAATTGGTATAGTTGAAAAGTAATACTTGTAGTATAAGAGTGTTTTTTACTAGCATGTATGCCTAATGTCTATGAACAAAAACTTGTAGACATTACACACTACACACACAACTTGCGTATATTATACGAAAATATAGATTACAATGAATAATTTGAATATTACTAATAATATAGAAAGATAAATATGAAAGCATGTACTTGTAAAAATGTATAAAATATTATGTACTTGATAAAGTAATGATAAAAATGGAAAGTAATGAAATGCTTATCTGGAATTTAAACTTGTACACCATTAAACAGCCATTTGCATTTCAATTTTCGGGTATGGATCATAGCCAGATAGAACAAAGTCATCGACGGTAAAAGATTCAATATTATCCACTTTTCTTTTGATTTCCAAAGTAGGAAAAGGTCTTGGCTTTCTGTCAATCTGAACCTTCAATGCGTCGACATGATTAGAGTAGACATGGGCGTCACCAAGAGTATGAACGAAGTCTCCACATTTTAGACCAGTAACATGAGCAATCATTTTAGTGAGTAGGGCATAACTTGCAATATTGAAAGGGACACCTGAATACAAAACAAAAATAAAACCATATTATATCATAAATAGGACTACAAGTTACAATTATTTACAACCTACAACACATAATACTTAAAAATTGCACAAACAAATGATGATGAAAGTTCAGTATTCAGTATGTTACATGTCATATGTCATACTATTATTACACTAAAAATTTAAAATACATACCCAGACCAATGTCGGCAGATCGTTGATACAGTTGACAGGAAAGTTCCTGCTTGGAAATGTCAACGTAAAATTGAGCGAGACAATGACATGGTGGCAAGGCCATAAGTGGAAGGTCACTTGGATTCCATGCAGACATAATGATTCTCCGAGAATCAGGGTTTTTCTTAATCATGTCGATGACTTGACGAAGCTGATCCACTCCTTGACCCTCATAATTATCACGCATAGTTTTATACTCAGCACCAAAATGACGCCACTGGAAACCATAAACCGGTCCCAGGTCCCCTTCTTCTCTTTCTCGAAAGCCTAACGAGTCGAGAAATTCACGAGATGAATTTCCATCCCAAATGTGAACACCTTCATCTTTCAATTCATTGGCGTTTGTACTTCCACGGATAAACCATAAGAGTTCCTTCAAAATTCCTTTGTAAAATACTCTTTTGGTTGTCAACAGTGGGAATTTGTCTGTCAAATTACATAAACACAAATGAAATATAGGTTATTATACCAGTTATATTATACATAACATAACACACATGGCTATACTTAATACTTAGGTAGTATTCATGGCTTACGACTTACGACTACATTACACCATACAACATACAACATGCACAATACACAAACAAACGTATGACTTTCCTTTGTAAATATCAAAAATAGCATAAAAATATTCTTGATAGTACAAGCAATGTTTTAATTTCTCATGTATACTAAGTGCTTATATTTTTACATTCTTCGAAAATATTAAATTGCATATTATTGATTATGTCTTACCATTTCGCAAATCAAATCGCATTTGTGAGCCAAAAATAGATATTGTTCCCGTTCCGGTCCGATCCGTTCGTTGACTTCCATTTTTCAGAATATTTTTAATTAAATCAAGATACTGTTGTTCGTCCTTGTTCTCTACCTCTCCTTCAACTGTATTACTACTATCACCATTCATGTTTACAAAGGTACTTACTTTATCCTTAATTGTTGTTGCAATTAAGTCTATCACAAAATTGCAAATTCAATGTTCTTGCTACTTGCCTACTTGCTAGAAAAAAATGAAGTGAAATCTGTGAATCGATTTTCCTCTACACATTCCCTCGACCATATCAAGGATTTCATAAATTACATTATTGACAAGAGAAAACGTTTCTGCAGACTGCAGACAAAGCCTGACATATCTATTACAAGTTTAGACTTAAGCAGTTTCTTACTTTTACGGTTTTGTCACATTTAACTGGAGACAAAGTGTGTGTAAAGTTGTTTCGAACATGTTATAAATAATACACAGTGGGTTATGCAGTCAGCAGTCTGCACATTTTACATTATTATTTACAATTTACAATTTGCAAACCTTGGAACGGAAACAAAGTCGTTATAGAAAATAGAAAAAACTTTTAAAATAATTTGTTATTTGTTATTGTCCTG
The DNA here is from genome assembly GCA_034698285.1 of Sminthurinus bimaculatus. Taxonomy (NCBI): domain Eukaryota; kingdom Metazoa; phylum Arthropoda; class Collembola; order Symphypleona; family Katiannidae; genus Sminthurinus; species Sminthurinus bimaculatus. The sequence continues at coordinate 7,363 of JAQIVE010003196.1, read as the reverse complement.
ATATTTAAAAAACAATGGAGTACAAGACGGAGGAAAATCCTCGATCCTCGTTTGTATGCAAAATGCAAAACTAAAAGCTAAAATCATTCTATTGTAGATTATGGTACAGGTAGGATGCAAGTTTAGTTTAGCTCTGCCTCACATTTAATTTGTTCTTCCTCAAAAAAGATATAAATTTAGCTAAAATTCCTAGTAAACTACATGCTTTAATGTTTATTTTAACATAAATTTTGGTAAATTTCGACCCATTGATTGTCCACAAAGATTTAAGTAAGTAAAAAATCCAACATCAAAATGAGTCAATGTGTCGAGACTCCAATGGCCCAGAGTCAATTCAGCATCAACTCGCTAGCAACTCCGGAGCCTCATTACATACCAGGATATGCAGGTCATTTGCCACAAGCCAAGTTTCGACCAGGAAATACCTATGGAATGACCTCCCATCGAGTTCTTCTTGATCCATGCATTCACATGAGTCCGAGATCCATCTTAAACAATGTCCATCCAGAATACTGCACGGTAAGACTGGAAACTGCACTGGAAAGACAAACCTATTCTTTGACTCACTTGTATCTTCTGTTACATTTATGCATAGTGTTGTTCTACAGTATGCAATATACAGACTTTTACTTTCTCCATGTGTTAGGATGACTTTGGCCGTCCTGGAATCGGAGCTGACCCTTTACTGAATGCCCAAATGGCTTTGGTGAATAGTAGAGTAAATTCCTTTGGAAGACAACAATATCAAGCAGAAATGACGCCCGGATATACTGGATTTATACCCCGCTTCCAAACAATTTTGGGTCATACTTATTCACCGGCATGCAATCGGGCTTTGGCAAGGTTTGAACAAGATCAATGGCGCGATCGACTTTTCAATAAAGAGCTCGAGGCCTTGGACGGATGGAGATTCTGCTACAAGTCAAAACCTTGGTTAGATATTTATTTTAGGCTTTCATTTGCATTTGCTTACAACTTACAATATAATCAGCTTTTCATAGTAGCAATACTAAAATAGTATACACATGCGAATTTCAACTTTCTACAGGGAAACACCCGAAACTCAACGAACGGGATTTGGAGATCTTCAAGAATTTGCTCGCTCTCCTTGTTGCCAACAACCGAAATTCTTACGTAATGATGTTCAATGTTCAACAAGAGCCGGCACATGTGGCTGTGGTTAATATAATCAAATCACAGACACATTCATTTATTCATTTCATGTAGATGTAAACTATAAGCTTGGTATAGAGTACAGGCAACAAACGTAAAATTTCGTTCCTTCGTACATGTTTTCTGTTTTCCTATTTTTCATGTTAGACTCCCGCAGTCTTTATGTGTAAAATGTAAAATGTAAAAAAACCGTTGTAAAATGGTCGAATATATGTATGGATGATGTTATTTAACGTATTGTTTAGCTTTTAAAATCACGGCCATGTTTTCAGTAATTAAGTTTACCTCCATATTTTAATGTGAACATTGTTGGAATAAAAATCAGTACATATTATTCCCACAAAATACATACAAGATTCATGCCAGTTATGGTGCATGTTGCCTGTTACAAAAAATGCAGTGATTAATAGTGAGGACAAAAGTTTATCGACGCCATTTGGCAAATTTTTCCCAAAAGAAAAGGGAAAGAACATCATTGATTTGGAAAAGTTTTGTTTTTGGTTATTTTAACTTGAAAGGAAAGAGGAATGATAATGAGACAACTATGCCATACATACATAATGTGATACCTACTTGATTAATTTTTGCTTTTGACACGGATTCAAAAGGTAGGTTGTAATTCTAAATCTTAAAATCACATTTAAAAAAATAGCCAATGCCAATGGCGTCGATAAATAAAGTATAAAGATGTATAAAGTCTCTGTTTGTCTGTTAACTTTACAGGAGGGTCAGGCGAGGAAGATGATTTTGGACGGGGTGCAACTGGAAGCTATGGACCAGCCCCTTCACGACAAATGGGTTCGCCTGGTGGCTGCGGTTGTGAAAGAACTGTTGAATTTACACTGCTAACAAAAGAGAGGCCTTCTTGTGATTATGGCAATCGAAGGTAGTAAAAAATTTGTAATATTTTTGTGACACATTTCTTATATGAATTCAGAATTCGTAACACTGTGCTGGTAATGAACAAATAAGGTGACAGGTTTGGCCTGGATGACAATGTTTCGCTTTTCTTCTTTCATAGACTGTGGGGAATCGGCACTGATCAGATTTTGCAGCCAACTGCGGGGGATATTGTTCCTAGATTAAATGCTTTTAGAATTTCTAGGTAACTGCATGAAATCAGTATAAGACTCGTTTTTAAATAATTTCTTCGTTGCATTCGAAATATGCAAAATGCAAATAGTTGTTTATGTAGATAAAATGCTTAATTTATTTAGTAAATGTGTATGATGTATATTTTCTCCATAAAGGCCCCCGGTAGACAGAATACAAGAAATTTTTAGGGGATGTGAAGGTCTCATGCCATCATACACAGGTATGTATTCTAATTCTCATAAATATTTAACATTTAATGATGTAAGTACTAAATATAACAGAAAACTGCAAATGTATGTTCTCAAGATTATGAGAGTGGATAATTTGAACGACAGATTTTATTGCTTTCTATTAATGGTTCGGAGATTGAGGAAATCTAAGTTAAATAACCGTTTTCCGGAAATTGTTTGCAGGCCATGTTCCTGGAGAACAGTTTAGGATTGGGAGAAATTTCACATGCTCAACTCGTAATGCAAAAAGGGCTATAGAGCCAGTTTATCACAAGCCACTGTGCTATCCACCGAACTTCAGACTGTGATCTTTTATTTAAATTTTGGTCGTCGTTTAAAGTCGTCAAATTCACCATTTTTATTCATAAGAACCTGTACCTTAAAAATTCTTATTTAATATTTATTCTACATCCGAATGGGTATCAATCTAACCAAAAAGCAATATTATCATTTTTTTTCATAGTCAAACTTCCAAATTTTCGTACACATTTTAGACGTGTCATAAAAACTGAACTATTACTCTAAAATTCACGTCGTGTGTGGGCAGAGCAAAAAATTGCACTGTTCAAAATTTTTGTGAAAAAAAAATAAACTTAAAATTCACAATGCGTACAACTTTTGTGCACACTATGCGTATTTATTTATCGTTTTCATTAATCTAAAATGCATGAGGTATCAGCTATCATCAAAATCTTCAGTCTCACCTACACCCTTTGGACGGACGTTAATGTTTGGCATTCTACAGAGAGGAACTTGGCATTGATGGATGTTGTCACTGAATTTAGAACAAAGGAAGTGTAGAGAATAGAAAAGGACCCGGGTATTTGTATTTGTGGGATCAAGGGGGAGGGTGCGGTGTGGAAACCGAGAGAGACGAGAGACAGGAGACAGAGACAGAGACTGAAAACAGGGAGAAACCATGACAACGGAGCGGAGTGTAGATAAATCAATTCAAACTCAATACTGTACTGGATACTGAATACTGAATACGGCGTCAAGTTGTTCAAAAGCAAGAAACCTGACATGAAATCTGAATAAAATAAATCAAAACAACTTTATTATAAAAACTATCGAATGAGCTGCAAAAACCGCAAAAAATCTTTCTTTTTTTCAAGGGCAGAAAATGTGTGCAGTGTGCAGGCAGTGTGTGAGATTCTAATATACTGGGGCTGGTGTGAGATATGAGTTACAGGCAGTACAATGAGTAGTCATCACCAAGAAACAGTGTAATAAGATACATAATACATACATATTAAAGAGGTACGTTTCCTGACTGATTGTGTGAACTAAACATATACGGAAGTAGAAGCTGGTGTGAAAATGGTGAGACTCACGAGGAATATCGTCCTCCAGGGCATTTCAAAGGTGTCCATAGACAAGCGTGACACGCTAGAAATTGACAAGGAATTTGGTAGAATTACTCATCTTCATCTCCAACGAAAAGCTATCACAACATTGGTAAAAAAATAAAAAATAATCATTTTCAAGCAATTTTAAATTTTACATGCTACTTGTCTGAGATGAAAATGAGAAATGTTTACTTTACGTATCGACTTTCCCAATTTTATGTATTTTATGACCTATGTCTTACACAGGACAGCTTGCATTTGTTTCAAAGTTTGTCGGTACTCTACCTGTATGAGAATCACATTTCAAAAATTGAAGGCTTAGAATCTGCCTCAAATTTGGAAATTCTTCATCTTCAGAGAAATCGGCTCAAGAGGATCGAAAATCTTTTAGAGTGTAAAAAGCTTCGGAAACTGTGAGCATAAAATAATATAAGTATAAGATAACGAGCCTTCCTCCTCTATTTACTTACGTTCTCTTTAATACCCTTGTATGCTTAATTTACATATTATGTACAATGTATATGTACAGTACACATTTTACACTAATGTGTAAGTACATATAATGTATGTGTAATGTGTATTGTACTAGTGTGTATATTGATGAGTGGGAGATAAATCTGAAATTTTCACACTTGACTCTTCTTATATTTTACAAATTAGAGGAACTGTTCTATACTCTAATCTAGATAAGTCAACGATGATCATTTATCATTACATGCAAAATTACTCGAGTAAATGATATATGTACATAATATTATTTTCATGCGTGTGTAGATATTTGGGCTACAATGAGATTGAGACGGTGGAGGGTCTGCACACACTAACTAAACTAGAGGAATTACATGTGGAAAATCAGCGACTCCAACATGGAATGAGCTTAACCTTCGATCCCAAGTCATTGAGCACACTCTGTGTAAGCACATACGTCACTGATAAAATGATGATTATGATTACCTGATTATTTTTGTCTTTATTAAATATAACATGAAGAAGAGTAGGGATCGAATGAGTATGCAAGTAGAGGTAATTTTTTTAAATGTCTGTGTATACATATGTATTTATTTGGCAGACTTCCCTCGTGCTCCTTAACATCAGTGGTAACAATATTACTCACTTTGAGGATTTGGCCGGCATGGAAGAATTACATACTCTGTTAGCCTCAAACAACTCGGTTCAGGACTTGGATTCCACCTCTCTAGTTGTTCGTACTCTAACTAATCTCCGCGTTTTAGACTTGCAAGACAATCCCATCTCACGAAAACCACAGTTCAAAGAGAGAATCATTGGATTTGGCAATAGTATTGGTAAAAGTTACAAAAAAGAAACTTTTGCGCCCTTCTTTCGTGTTTGTAAATTTTCAATTTAAAGGCAAGTCATTTATGTTCACAAAATATTTTTTCACAGCAATTTTAAACGACAAGGAAATACCGGACACGACCCGAGATTTTATTCAGCGGTTTGCAGCCGTCAAGGCAAATCGTCTTCAGCAAACGGTTCAAAACTTTAAGAGAAGTAGTAGTAGAGCATTGAATCCAGGGATTAATCAAAATGAGGGGGACACCGACGGTCTCTATTACACTTCATCCGCTTCCATTGGCGAACAATCTCCAAAGTATGAATATGGGGACTGCCGTTCCTCATCACCGTCTTTCCGAATGACTCCGACTAAATCAAATCTGTCTTTAAATGTGCCGGATGAGCCCTTTCCCTTTCATTGCTTTCCTCGCAGAGGTCCAGGAGACGATGATGATCCTTATCAAAGATTCAACCGAGAGCCGTATGGCTATAACAAAGGTGGCTCGATTCCTCAGTTTATTCTCGCACCACCTCCTCATTTCCAGAATAATGGCTGCAACAGCGGATCCAATATTAATGTTATGAGACAGACTCTCTCAAATTCAAATTCTAATTCGAGTCAAGAGCATGCGGTGAGAAAGTCCATTTTGAAGAAACGAACAAACACATCCATCCCAACGTTCAAGCAGAGGCAACAGCAACATAGTGGGGGTAACAGTAACAAAGATACTGAGGAGACTGCGGTGGATACTAATGATGAAGACAGGGCGTCAGAGCGAATTTTCAAGACGCCTAAGGTAAAACTCAGTGAGATATTTAAGAGCCGAGTCAATAATTCGGCTAATAATGCTGATCCGAATCAAATTCAAAATCCGCTTCAAGAACAAGATAAGGAACTAAAGACCCAGCAGAGGGCTGTTGTAAGAATGATTAAGGCCCCAATGACTTTACCCTTAAGATGCAGTAGACAAAGTGTTCAAGAGGGGATGCCCATGCCTAGTACTTCAATGCTACATATGGCGGATACGACTCCCACATCCAGAAATTACAACTACAGTCAGATTCGGAATCAAAATGCCCGTGGTCCAAACAGCTCACATTCACACAATAATACTCCCATCCGGGTCAAGAAGGCTACCACAGGGCGCAAAAAAATGGTTCACGAGAGCCTAAACCAATGTGAGAAACCGCCGTTTTCCACCGCTATTTACGAGCTCCCCCCGTGGCCACATATAAGCAAGGTTTGACCCCGAATTTAACCTTTTCAGATTTTTTACGCCAAGTTTTAATTTTGACCTTTAGGAGTCTTTGGTAATCTCTCCCGAGGTTAAAAGAAGCAATCACTTATAAAGTAGCTTTATAAGCATTGTTTCCCATTGTCTAAAGTCTAAAGTACCTATGTTTGCTCATTTTAATTTAATTTAATTTCAGATATTTTCGGAGAATGTGAGTCAACAGCCGGCTGTGTCTTTTATGCCTTGAAGTTAAGACAGTGTAAAACAAAAAATATGCAATATCTAAATATTTGATGAAACATTTTTTACAATTAAAGAGAATAAAAATAAAAGACAGTGCGTTTGGGGATATAAACTTGTGGCGATTCCATTTTCCATTCATTCCATTCTTACTCAAACCTCAAACTATAATACAGTGCGTTCTTCATTCTCTCGTACACACCTGACATACCTACTACGTATTGTATTTTTTATTGTAAATTGTAACATTTCTGATGCTAGGTCTCTTTTACTGTTTCGTAACTGCCGAGGTAATAACAATAAAACGGAGAATCTCACTTTCAATTTGGTCGGCTGGTGTTCTGTTGCTTTTTCGCTCATTCTGTAGATATGTATATTCTTAGCATATTGCTTATAAAATTTAGGAATGTTAACATTTAACGCTCCGCTCATTCTTTGTGGTTTACTCGTATTCCTATAATAATCTATAAAAGAAAACTAAAAACTATATATTTATATGTTAATTAACCTTCAGATTATTTCAAGGGAATCCTGCATAAAAAATTTAAAGTTTTATTTACGCACAGCATGTATCGTAATTATACATGATTACTATCATCTTTGCATACATTATGCACCTGTGAACAGTAAAATGTAAAACAGTGATAGTTTCACTGCAAAGTCGAACAAGGAAATTATAGCAGTTTATTATTACTTTTACTTTTTTTCAAACATGTCAAAACAAAACCCAAAAATAATCTTTACT
>JAQIVE010003195.1:0-17442 GCA_034698285.1 Sminthurinus bimaculatus | reverse complement strand
CACAGATGTATTCACTAGCGCACATGCAACTATATTTTTCCTTACCAATGTACAAAAAAGGAGAAAAGCCTTCCTTATCCGTCAAATGTACGTCTTTACCATGAAACTTTAATTAAAATATACAAGGGAAAGCACCCAAAAAATTTAGAGTGAAATTTACTTGTAAATCCGGGTGATATTATTTTTTCAATTTTAACTAACAATTTTGAATATATCACAGACAGAACCACATGGCCTGTCCCAACTCTGCACGCATGTAAAACACAGTATTATTAGAACACAATGTTTCTACTGAACAGAAGTTGACGTGACATTTCACTTGGATTGTATACTACGTAATATGTAATATGTATACTAAATAAACTGCTCAGATTGATCACGAACTAAACGAGTGAAATAGATAGGTACCTAAATCAATTTATCCTCCTCCTTAACTCTTAACTACACTAACTTTCCTTTGCTTTCTATAGAGTCGCGTTGGCACTGACACAGCATCAGTTCGAGTTAGCGTATCAACTATCAACATCTGCACTTGAAAAAACGCGACAGTAATACCGGGAACAAAAAGTCTCTTACAACAAAATTGTAGTACCAGAGGCTGTATATGATGTTCCACTACTTACTACATCTTAATTAACGAATAGAACACTTCACATAGTTTTTAGTTTGAGTTTTCCTTGTCATCCATATTATTTAAAAAAAAATTTATTGTGTGCTGATGAAATTTATGTATAATTACTTTTATAGGGTCATAAAATAGATCATTATTGCAAATATCATGCAATAATATAATGCTTCTTTGCCCAAATATGAAATATAATAATAATCCAAAAGATTCTCGCCCTTTAAACCCATACCTCATGCATATTTTTTGTTGCATGTAGCACGTACATATATGAGTTTTCAGAACCAACGGTCGGTGGTCGGTACATGAACACCGAGGAAGAGAAAATTTTCCCAAGCTCTCTTAATGAGAGATAGACATGATAATGTTAGTTAGCTAGTGTTATCAAAATATATGAAGATGATACACATAAAAAATAGGAAGCACTAGAATTATTATTATTAATGCTTATTATAGAATTATGTATGATGTGTATTATTATTGTAATGGCTTTCATTATGCGTGTGAATATTCTATAAATAGAATGATAATTATTATATGACGTTAAGTGTTAATTATAACGTCAATTTATTAATTATTCGATCTGTACCAGAAAGGGAAAGTATCATATCGTATGATTCATATGAATATGTATTGCGTGTAATATTTTTTCCCTTGTACATCACCGACATTAAATGGCATCACGTTTCTGCTCTTGCCACTATTGTAGTTGATTACAACTGGCATTTCTATTAAATCAAAGCGGGTTGATTATCTCGTGTTATGTATAATATATTTGCGACTTTTCTCACTTGTTTTTTATAGTGATACACGTGCATGTAAAAATGGTCCATTTTCTCGAACCCGGTTCGCCGAAGATTTCAGCAACAAAATGAATAAAAGTACTTCTCAACTTTAGTACTTTTTATGCGGTACTTTGGAGGCGATGTCCACGTTCGTGTGCCTTGGATAACGGGCCAAAGTTTTAGTGCCCAACAAAATCAGCCCACCAAAGATTTTCGGGAAATGGGCGGTTTTTACACACGATGGTCCAACGCATATATCCATGTACCAGAGGTACATGGACAATTATTTACTATTTTTTAGTTTAACGAAACACCTAATGTTAAATACATGTACATAACTAGTACATAGTCACAATCATGACAGCAAAGGTAGGTTATGTTATGCATTCATTTTGCTATTATTTCAGAATAATGGAAAATGGAGAGGAGAGAGGAACATTGTAAACATTCGCTTGTAAAGATGTAAGACTGTTTGTTAAAGCTTATCTACAAGTTACAGGATACATACTACTCGAGACAAAAAAAGATAACAATTTAACGTCAACTTGTCTGACCCTAATTTGTGAGAAAATGGCGAGAAAAGTTTAAAAAAAGTAATGTAGGAGATAGGACAAGATCAAATCTTAATGACATAATATTATGTTTAGCCCATTGATGATAAGTCACTATATGAACTAATCCTAATAGCATTTTACATAGAGTAGAATATTTTATCCTGCCGTCTGTCATGTTCGTGTAGAGCAGAACCGAGTGTTAAGGGCACACAGATTAATGTGACACATTTATGTCTGCCGATATCGTCCAAAGTTCATCCATTCATTTCATATAAAAAAGTCAACCTCTTTCATGGTCAACATTGTACTGCATCTATGTATGTATAATGTATAGTTAGGGAGCGGACCCACAAAGATCAACAGTCTTGTTCTGTCTAAATCTGTGTGACACCTCCGTCTCATGGCAAATATGGCAAAATAGCTCCCCTTTTCCAGTAAAACGTAACAACGTAAGGCAGTGCCCGATTCTCTCACCCTATTTTATCGCTTTGCCTTTCTTTTGCAAACTACAAAAAGTTGCACTTATTAATAAACTTATTGCACTTACAATTGCAATGTAGTCGTGCGATTTCAATGTCACCACGATCATCTCAACTCAAGTTGTAAATCAATCAATAGTCAAGTCAATCTTATAGTTATTATTGATTATTGCACATTTCACAATAAAAAAGTGTGCGTAAGGTCGGTGTTTAATTACTTTTTCATTTTCCTTATTAAACCATAAAACATGATCTTCAAAGGAGAGATGGAAGCCTGACGATTTTCCATGAGGCTTCCTTTTCTATTTCTCTTATTGAAAAAGTTTTCATTATATTTTACACAACACATACCACCTCCATTATCTATGGTCTATGGTGTGTATATTACCATACCTCATGCCAGGCATTGAAATCAGTATAGATTATAGATGTTCGCTAAAATCATGCATACAACTTGCATGATGCTAAATATAAAAATTCATTAGCCTATACATACAATGTAACCTATACGGCAAAATTCTTGCCGAGATACATAGATAACGACGACACATGATGCATATGTGAGAAATTTTCATGGATCGTACGATCTTTAACTACGTTTCTTGCTGGCTCATCTCGATCATAGCCAAGGTTGTTTGGTACTCGGTACTCCATACACAAGTTACAATATACTATTCGGTATAAAAGAAATCTACAATAATATATGCATGTACATCTATACATTACCTAACGTAAAACATATTGATATTATCGTCGAAAAATAGACACCACAACCTGCTTCAGTGAGAACATGAAGTAACAAAGTCGTCAGACAACAGAGTAGACGGATCAACGAACGAATATCACGTGGCTCATCTGATTTTATTACACGTGTGTATCCATATATTTTGCCGATTGTCTCTTTTACATCACTGTTCATTTTTCATCCGATTGTAATTCAGCTTTATATCTTGAGTTCAAGTATTACTAGGTACTAGTGCATTATTATAATATATGCCTCGAAGTAATTGGAAAACTCCAGGACCACATAATTTAAGGTTCCAATGCTAACAATAGCTCATGATGATGACATGAGACTTCAAACTTTGAAATCCGAAAATCGGCAAAAACAATAAGAACTGAGCCATCGGAGAGTGTATGAAATATAAAAAGTGAACAGTGTGCTTGCTTAAGAGGATGAGCTGATGCTGTGAGCCAAAGCCAAAAATATACACAGTTGAGTTTAAAATAGTCAGAGTAGCTCCTAATAATAAGGTGTACACAATAACGGGGTAACCTTGATGTTCTACATTCGGATGGTTCGAGTCCAATAGGAATATGAGAATAACATTAGTGCATCCATAATATAAATAAGTCCTGTTCTTCCTGCACCTTTCCTCTATATTTTCTATTCTCGCTCTTGAACATACCAGCTAATTTCTTCAACCAATGATATAACAAGAACGTTATGACGTGAATGTCGAAATGTGAAGTGACGCAAAAGAATAAATGAAATTCGGTAAACGAAAGTAGAAACAGAGAAAAAAAATGGAGAGATTGGGCATATTTAGAACATTGAGTAGCGAGATACACATACATAATACATACATGTATACCTATAACCTACAATAATATTATGCTCATAATTCTCACAACATTTTTTCAAATCTATACATACATACATACATAATACATACATAGAATAGAATAGAGCGAGCCGAAGCCCAGTATGCATAATGTATTGTAAAAAGCCAGGAAGTCTTTCAACTGCAACATTTCAACCGCATAGACATACCAACCAACTTTTACTCATATAGCAATACTACCAACCACTGCAGTTCGGCTTTTCTAATTCCTATATACATATTCCCTTCTTTCACATATGCACAACCAATAATTTGGAGTGTATGGAACTACGAGTGTGTTTATAATATTCTACATTAATTCTAATTTGGATTAAAAAACAAGAGCTTATAAATTCAAAGTACATCCGTAAAAGAAGTAAGAACCATTTTGGCACATAAAAATACAGTGTAAACTACATCTTTAGTTAGTTCCTGGAAAAATGTTCTCTGGAAAAAGGTTCCAATTTTTCTTGTGAAAGAGATGGAGAGCAGTAGAACGATAGCCATCAACTTTTCTCAAGTTTCTCTTCCTTTTAAACTGGAAATGGCAAAGAAAATTAACGAAAAGATACGATTCAAAATATATTCAAGCTTAAATACTACATAGTAGTTACAGAGTAGTTAGCCTGATATCTAGCTGATATAGAGACAATCAGTTGAATAATTACTCTGAGAAGAAGCTTAATGTACAAGATTACGGACTGTGCTGTAATAATAGGAGGAAAAAGAGTAAAATCCATGATTTTTCTGCCCCTGCACTATGTATACTGCCGTCATTACTTCTTGCGCATTGCCTTTATTGTAAATGGCAAATGGACATAAGTATGTATACTGCAGCAGGAGAATAAAAGTTCTCTAACGATACACGATATAATATAAATACGTATGTATTTGTGTGTATGTATGTGTGTATACTTGTACATTTACTTATACATATTTACTGTTAACATAGTTGCACAGACCATGTGCATGAAACTTTAGCACACACACACACACATGCAGACTAGAACAAAAAAAAGTTCAAGCTAAAATCCATACGACACCATGTATTTCCATTTCCACCATATCATACGATACACCATGCTACAATAATACTAAAAATAATTACACGTTGTGTATTGGGTAGCTTTAAAGGAATGAGCATAAATGCCAGTCCCACTTCAGGCCTATCCGCTTATATGTATATCAACTGCAGCGTATACATACTTGTATATATTACTTAATAATAATGATTATTATTATGATATTCATTTATATTATACAGTATATGTAACCGTTGGACAGCGACAATACTTTTTAGATTTAATTCCTATCAAATAATATCCACTGTATTAGAAAAGTAAAACTATAAAAGTAACCATTGACCACTAACAAGTAAGTAGGTATAACATGACGCTTTAATAAAAGGTCGAATGTTAAAATATTATTGTAATATAATAACCTTGACAATGCAAACATGAATGGAGAACCTTAGCAGAACCTCTCTTATCATTATCATGTTCTCCAGAATTTATAATGCAATTGCATATTGCAGATTGCCGAACATGATGATAAACTATTAATGTCTTTCTGAGGTTCCTAAGACCATAAAAGAATAAGGTTTAATGATTGATGATGATGTGTATGTCTTTTTAATAAAGCTTTTCGCCGTTCACGTTACGAGAGGACACCTTAAACACATCTTAAAGAAATTGGCTAACAGACAGTGTTTACTTTTTTTAAATCGGAGAAATTTAAAAAAAAATAAAACAATTTAATAAGCAGAATATCAAACTTTTGTTTTGTACTTATAGTATCAAAGTCCACAACAGCAAGGTTGACAATGTAGATATAAGACAGAACAAGGATCTCGTTCAGACACATACATATTTCCGTATAGTCTAACACGGAGGAGCCATGTGCTTGATTTTTTAAAATACATTTTCCTTTTTCCTCCTCTACAGCTACCTATACAATATATTATTATACCAAACTGAAATTGCCAGATAAATGTACAGGACAGAAATATATTTAGATTAATACGAGCCAGAGATAACTTGAATTCTTGCTAACTGTATTCATTTGCATACTGAAGTTATTGAAGTGGACAGAAACTACCTGGATGAAAATATATTTCAAGAAAGAACAAGGAGTATTATTATATTATTCATGATTCCATCGGCTATATATTATACTATAAAGCACACAAATGATACAAGTATTTTTATAAAAGTCAATATCACAATTAAAAGTGTTAAACTACTGACTGATGCTAAACTGTCAGAAAATTAAAAAATTTATGACTTGTCGTAAAGAGCGCTCATAAAAATATAAAAGAAAACGGTAGATAAAAAATTATTTTACCTTTGATCAAACTCTGAAGTTCAAACCATGAAAATACGGTACATGCCGGTTTCTCGTAAACTGTAAATATTTAAGTAGGGATTCTGTTACAAGTTACAAGTATGTTGACGTTGACACTGCCGAGTTTGACGGAATATTATTTTAAGTAAATAAATAAAGTTGTACACTAAAATCACAGGGATACTTTCTAAAACTAATGGCTCGGGTGATGAGAATAACAATTAAGTATGTAATATTGGTAAAGATGGAGTCCTAATTATAGTTACTAACTAATATTATTAGGGTAAATGTAACTGACTGATGGAAATGAAAAGCACGAAGAACGAAGACAAGAACCTCACACAAGGCAGAGTTGCACCAAACTAAAAACCGGTCCGACTGTGTACACGTTGAAAATTCACCTCTCTCTCTCTCTCTCTCCACACACGAGAGAAATGCTCTATGACTTGCTATGCGATATGCCTTTCTTAATCCATATACGATATACGCTTATATACTGTACTTATGTGTGTAGAATATTGCCATCAAACTGAAAACTACAATTAATTTTTGGTACATTTGGAAATTATTTTTAAATTATAAAACATTAAGTATTTTACAACTTCTGCTTTCTACTTCGATACAATTTTATCCTTTGTATAAAAATGTACACATCGAATTTCTACCTTGTATATGTAAGAATGTTTTGTCTCCTTTTTGTTCTCTCCCTAAAATGAAAAACTGCTAAATCTCACAGACAAGAAATGAACAAAAACAATTTTCCATGCGTACACTTTGTTACGTTTTGTGAGGTTTGCTAAGCTATGGTTAAGGATTACTAATTTGTCTATTAAGCTGATTATCATAAAACACAAGATAGATGCTACATTTTTCATCGTAATTGGCGTCTAACAATGCCCATATGTGCATAGCACGTAGTTTTTATGTTAATCCTTCGTCACAACCCTTTTTTTGAAAGAAAAGTTGAGTTGCTGTGCATGACAATAATCAATGTTGATATGCATTCGATATTTTATAAATCTTCCATTGAAATAAGTAATAACAAAAGTTCAAAATAAAGTATTCGTCAAGCGTCTAGCGTGCACGTGTATTTCATACACATAAAAGGCACAGGCAATGATCGCATATTGCATATTGTCCCCACTCTAAATGTGTGGCAAGCACCTTTTCCAGAGTTGAGCTGGATTTAACATTTGTATATCATATTTACGTGCTTAATAGCAATGTCTAGTTAAATGGTTTGGTTTGATGTGGTTTGGTTTGGTGTGCTCCCAGTGACAACTCACGCCACGCAACTCACTACTCACTACACACAACACGTACGTACTTACGGCTCGAATTCAAAGGTTTTGATGTGGCGTTTATATTTTTTACTTGTCTATAATCTATAATATATTATATTATATCTATGCCTTGCTTTATTTTCAAATTTTCAATAATATATTACCGACACTTACATACATGCGTTGTGGTTCCTATCCGTTTTCCGCCTCAACGAAACGTGTCTATCACCATCCAATAATGCGTTATTATATAATAAGTACTTACAACTAATGACTATTTCATCCCCTTTGTGACATTAAATTCAAGTTCAGACGATGAACAGCATTGTTACACACACATATGAAGTACATTATAGGAATATTTTATTGAGCCATCCGAAAGTCTAGATATATTATGGAACATTAAAGGCTACAATTTTGCACATTAACACGTGTTTTCCCCTCTGAATTAATACAAGGAATATATTTACGTCAAAGAGTTAAAGGTAATTAATAGAGTCGATTGCGATACACATGAACGATTCCACTTACAATTAGTAGGGAACGCTACAAAATGTGTGTTTAAAGGAAAGATGAAGAAAGTGCAAAATATCAGTATAACGAAACCTTTATTTTATTATTAGAGATCTTTTATTTTTCTTTAATTAAAAGGAGACGAATTGTACCGTATACTTACTAACATTTTATCATATGTGTGTACTTATCGATTTATGAATGAAAATGAAGACATTACACACATAATATGCATGTATTTATGTACAATGTACATATAGAAGTTGAACGATCGCGTGCTTCATGTGTTTAATGTGTGTGTATATATGATTGTATATTTTATATTTAATACTCAGTGAGTACTCAATAAGTATTTACATTTTGTACAATATAATATTGTGTGGTGTGCTGTCATGTATCCAAATGAATGATATATAATGATAAACGATCATCTATCGTGGACTTTGGAGCTTGTCCTTTGGACGACATATCGACAATGCCCTGTTTTCACACAAAAAACCGTGTAATATGTAATTCATCAAACTACCCAATCCATTCCTTGGACATCATATATTGCCACCAAGCAATATTTTCTAGTCTTAAATAAAATACACAAAAAATAATATAACTTTGCACTTTTACTTAGCGTGACATACTGATGGACTGTATGCGGACATCCGGTTGAATAAATATTTCTTTGATTGTTCATAAAGCATCATGCACATGGCTTGCACGTCAAATGTGCTTAAAATGTAAGTATCACGTGCTACATGCATTTAATAGTCAATCGAATGTTAATTATGAGAAGATGATCAAAGGGCACCAGATTTTAAAAGAATCCTAAGGATATTCTTTGATCCTGGTTCATATTTTTCAGCCTCTCTTCAACCCTAACATAGGTACTATAAATAAAACAAATCAGTTTATTATATTAATCTCTCCATAATCAGTAATACCTACACAATATAATATTAGTATTACGGTGCATACTGTAACGGCAGATTAAAAATCAATCTTTTGGCTTAGTTTAATTGCAAATATTGAATCAGGCTTGTTCATGAATACGAAAAAGTGGATACAGTGACAAGTGTATCTGCTATTTGAACACTGCCGATACATATTGCATAATATGCATCTCTATTTTTTGCTGGTTTGATGTACACAAGTGTACAGGGTACACTCTACGCTGATATCTGTAAACGGCATAACTATGAATGAAACTAATGTTTAGCTATGGAGATGATCGACTCTCGACTCGACGACGAGTGACATTCAACTCTTCATGATGGTATGTGTACTGTGTACATAGTGGACAATAATAATAATATTGATCGTTTTTTTCAACTGGCAATAGACACAACTGATTAATCAGCTATCTCCTTGTAACATGATGTGTGTGTGCATACTGTTACAAATATATGTAGTATTTATTTATATCAATCCCGCACCATACATGGAGGATGGATTAATGAATTAATTAGGCATATGTAGCAAAAGATGGGCCAGTTTTACACTACTATAAATATAACCTTTTGACTCCAGCATACATTATATCAGTATGTACTTGAATGGTTGATAGTGGTTATTTATAATACACTGTATTACATGTAGGTTTTTGCATCATGTAAATAAACCAGCAAGTAGGTACTTATGCCGCGTACACGTGGATTTTGTCGTATGATCCACATTGAGAGAGAGAGAGATTAATAGATTGTGATTGTATTACATTGTTTCACCATTGATACATACTTAAGCACTGAACGGCATGCAACCTCAAATGGCTCTCAATCTCTCAATGGTGACTTTATTTTATGTGCATGCATGTATTACACCAAATGCCATAAGCATTTTTCAACCTTCAAAATTTTGGAAAATCACAGTTCACATGCACGTAGATGACAAATTGAACCTGAGTTAAATTTCAAAATTCAAAATGCTTATCAGTGAGACCTTTTATTGCAACTTATTACTTACTCATATTTTGCTATCCAAAGATTGTTTTGGGTTTTCTTAATATATACACACACATATTTATGGACAAGTTTTAATCGGAATCATAATCACAGTCATAATCATGATCGCACCATAATACTTTGTAATAGGTAGTTAGGTAATAGATATACATAATGTCGTCACTTTATAGTCCAACATGAGACGAGACCAATTGAATTTGGTGTTTGCTAAAAGAAGCTTGGAGCAACGGGTCAAAGTCTCACGACCAGTGCCAAAGATCTTGGCAAAAATGTCAAAAATACACAATATTTTTGTGTAGGGATTTGTACACTAGATTTACTTAGGTACACACAAACAAATAATTTATTTTTGGTTGGTTCTTGACTCAAGATAATCTTGTACACATACATATGCTTGCAACTTTGACAGGAACAGTTGGGGCGACTGCAAGTGAAAGGGAGAGAAAAGAGTACAGAATAAAGTCCAAAGTGCCAAAAGTCATGGATAACATAACCAGCATGTATGCATTTTTTACAAAATCAAAAGTTATGACTATATAATAAACAATAATCCCAAGAAAAAATAAATCATTTTATTTCCTCCTCATTTTCTACATATGTATGTGTGTATGTATGCAATGTAAAGGAATACCTAATACAAACAGGGAAAAAATGTAACCTATAAAAAATCTCATTTTCTATTTACGTTTACTTCGGCTCGGAAAATGGACCGTCTGGCCGAAACACCAGAGCAAAAAGTGTACAGACAGTGTTTTTTGCGATTGCAGGTAAAGCCGAGATTTGTTTGTATGGATGCTGTTAGATCCTCTGGCCTTTGTTGTGGGGGTAGTAAAAAGAGAGAGAGAGAGAGAAAAAAAAACGCACAGATTTTGTAGCCGATGGGCCGGACGAAATCAAGATTCAGATTTATACAGCATTGCATTCAACAACCGAGTGAAAAGCCAGAGCCAAAGTCATAGGGAAAGAAAGAATCGTGAACGTCTCATCCGAGTCCAAAGTCCATTTTACTTGCCTCTCCTAGCACAAATGTACATACTGTATGGGCCCGTAGTAGACGAGTCGAATACGAATACGAATATGCGAATAGGAATAGGAATACGAGTGCGAGACGAGCATATTACAGCAGTCTGTCAGAGAATGAAAAGGAGAAGAAGAAGACTTCATGTTCAAGGTTCATGATTCGTGTTTTCGCAGTAAAATCTCCAAGCAGCTCAAACTCAAACTCAAAACTAAAAGCAATAGCAGCATTAGCCTCGCTCCAAGTCTCAACTTTTAAACTCGCTTTTCAACAGACAGACAGAGCAGAGCAGAGTGCAAATACATACTAATACTTATACCCTACCTATACAAACTACATTCATTCATATGTACTCGCACACGGCATTTTACTGTAATACTTGTACTTGCCTAAACCTAGTGTACAAAAAAAACTGTATTATGTTCATGTAATTTGCCTGCTGCAGTATTTTCTATGTATATCTATAGATAGATACCCTATACACAGCAGATATATTACATGTATCCAAAAAATACAGTGTTAGAAATGCATGTAAAAATCCCATAGTAATTCCTATTCAAAATACATACATAGTTGAGCATTCCCTGTTCTCAACTTGAACTCATGTCTACTTGCATGTGTTTTATCTATACTATACATTTTCTTCAGTAAGAAGAAGTTGCACTGCAACACGAGACGCGGGAATGGCAATGCGAATAAATGTTGTATTATACATAATACATACATAATATTATATTATATGATGTATGTAGTATGTACCGAATATATGTACATACGTATAGCATGGTACTTGATAGTTAAACGTAAGTAGGTACATGCATGCAAATGCGTGGAATTTATTTGCACTGTAAAGAAAAATCTGTATTTTGATATAATACCCACCAAGACGTCTGTTCGGTACATACATATTATGTAGGTATATCAATTCTTAAATGTTTAGAGAGAGCACAGAAGTACATAATAGAGAAACAACGCTTTTTAACGTATGTTTTCATACATAAACATATAATATGTATGTTGGTACGTGTATTTTGTAGTCCCTCCGTTGGGCAAAAATTCAATGGGATTGACTGGAGAGCTTGCAGTTAACTTTCCATCAGCCGTTTTTTTTCTCGCTCTCTCGCTCTGTCTTTCTGCAGTTCAACGGCACTCATTTTCACACACGAACATTTGTAGGCATTCGTCGAGTAGCAACATACGATACGATACCATACAGGCTACAGGCATAAGAAATCACACACTGACCACATGGTATGAATGATACATCCATCCTCTCAATGTACCGTACATACGCTAACTACTATAATCTCATACTAGTTAATACTAGTAGTTAGCTGTTAGTTGGCACTGGCACGTAAATGTATACATATATACAAATACAAAGTATAGCTTTAATACCAATATATGTTTCTGTATCTATGCGTTGAGGAAGGGAGCAGCAATTTCAAAATCTTTAGAAATCCTTTCCCGTAGTAAATGCTGACAGACAGGCAGGCATGTGTAGATACAAGATACATATATTATCTAGTAGCTAGTTTTGCACTTTTGCTCTTGCTCAAATCAAACAATGTTGGGAACATCCGATCGCCCCTCATAAAATCATGACAAATGGACGATGATATGATGATGACCAGAGTATTGCGTCAAGAGCGCCGGAGAAGATGGCCAGTCATAACTTATCATTAATATTTAATATGGAAACTGCTGTTCAACTTCCTGTTTTCCTATCGTTTAATATTGCTCCAATAAAGTAACGTAATATTATAGTGGAGCTTTTCGTTTCTTTACCATTTGCGATTTGTACAGAAAGAAAAAATAAATATACACATGTACAAACTGTGGAAAAGAGAGGCAGGGATAAATAAATAAATGTGAATGTTCATGGATCCTGCATTGGATTGGATTAGGGAATTGGAAAAAAGTATGTATAGAATGTATAATGCAGAAGTATTACGAGAAAACATCTTTCATCATAAACATTCAAATATGGGAGAGAATGGTTTGTATGTAGGCATACCGTTGTTGGAATTTTGAGTTGCCGTGAAATTTAGAGCACCGGAAAAGGATAAAGCATTGCATTTTGTATTTTATGATGCTAACTGGATTAAATGCCAAAAAACATGCACTGTCCGGCTCCATTACATGTACCTATGTATGTAGTATGTACTATGTACGAAAGTGTTAACAGAAAAAAAGGCTTCAAAAGTTGGAAATGTAAACAACTGTTAGGCGGATAGTGGATAGCTTATATGTACATAGGTGATAGGTAACTTATAAACTTCCTTTGCATGTCATGCTCCATTCTTCTTCATTATTCACTATTCACCGTGATACGACCTTGACCTCTCACAATTTTATGTAATTGTCTGGTCGCTTATAACTGACCACAGTGTTTATGTAATATGCACACTATTATGTACTTTTAATTATCTATTTCGTAGACTGCATATTATAAAAAGTTGTTCGGGTGAAGGGAACTACAATTATTATGTTAGCATAGTGTGAAAAATATGCTTTGTCGTTGAGACAAAGTAAAAGGTGATGACAGGGAATTTTATAAAGTTTTAGCCAACCTTTAAGCTGGTAATTAAATTATTATTGGCAACCGTTGCACCTATCTTATTACGACACCTTATATAAGATTTTGACGTCATTTTTTGATTTTATTACCTAGCGAGGGAATCCATCCAAAGTCAAAGGTAAAGACAACGGCACAACATTAAAAGCAAACCTGATTTAATGCCCGAAAATTAAAGCTTTGGTAATTTCCCGCATGATGCATATATACGTATGTACATTGTACATAGGTAGTTGCCTGCCCTACATTGGTGCTTCCTCATGCATGGACCATGAACTGCATAATACTTATATAAATGCAGTTGCATGTATACTCTGAAATCATAAATAAAGCGACCCCTTTTCACATTGCCGTCCCCATCTATTAGTATGGGGAAATCAATGGAGGAAAGAGGTATTTTATTTATGGTACACACTGACTCAGATTAACTAGCTAATCCAATTAAATCATGAAAAATATGAACCAAAAGCTTGTCTAATGTTTGAAAAGGACTTGATTCGTTTAAATAGTGACAATATTTGCGAACAGGCTCAAAATCCGTCTTCATCAATGGATGCAAAACCTTTGATGAGAGTGTCTTTTGCTAAAACAAAAACATACGAGGTAAACATAAAAATGAAGTGATACACAATTAGTACAGACACGTGTATACTTTTGGAACAAAGTTCCTTTATTTTTGATCTACCCACTCTGACAACTGGACTGCATTAACGATTAACGTCATTTATCTATAATCTATAAGTATGCTGATAAAATAGATATTTTTACAAGATGTATCCAATTGTACGCATCATAACAACTCTGCGTATAAAACCGCTCTTAGTTGATAAGTACAATGAAATACCTATGTATGTATATGCTAATAACTGTATCTGTAGATACCTAATAAAAGAGCCACCGTTTTGTCTATTTGAAACGGACGCATTTTATCGCATTGTATTTTGCACTCTATAATCTGCAAACGTTGTCCACAGTCAACTACAACCAAACAGGATTGAATTCATTCACAACTCATGCCGCAACTAAATGCACCCACACTGTCTCAGTTCAAAGATCATAATATACCACTCCACAACACGCAGAAAGACATCCGTGACGCGATATAAATAAATATCTACATGCATCTTTTTAGCTACATAGTTAGCAAACGACATTTGTATAGCCATAATAAACAGACCTCCACGTAGAACATTTGTTTTGATTTTGACAAAAAGTAAAATAAAGACAGCTTCTCTCTTTTATGCTTTTTTATGCTGTACATCACTCTTACACAAATAATGCGGACTCCCCGATTGTAAAGATCCAATGTCTGCAAATACACAAGGAAACTGAGAATGGGGAAGGGAGAATAAAATTTCCTCAGAATGCACATTTAGACATGAACTATGTACGATGTACGTACATCACATAGCCCTTTACTGCTTATTTAATGCTGTAAGATGAGAAAATCTCCTAAAACGGCAAGTAACGTTTTGCATTCACTTTGGGCTTTGTGCAAACTGTTGGAATCCCCCTCTATCGTCTAAATCAGAAGACTCGTCGCAGTTTAAGCCTCAGTTTAGGTCATCATCATTATATTCCAATCTCATCCCCATTTTATTTTACAACAGCATCAATGGTCATGATAATGAAGATGTGGTTTTTTGGTCGCTTGGTTTATAGTTTTAACCCCGAGAGATAACCACAAAATGAAAGCCCACACTCACCTCTCATTAGTTCTCAGAAAGTACTGGCTGAATACATGCATTGTGTCAACAGAAATGCTCGATCCTCATTCAAATCTCATTCATTTTGCATTTTAATCCCTAGTTGCACTCCACCTTCGTATAAAGTGCACCTTCCTCGTTCTGTGCAATTTTACATTTCCTATTGTCCTGTGTCAGGACATACGGAAAAGATGCGAATTTCACGGAGTCAGATAATGTCGGGGACAAGCATATACATAGAATAGAATGAATCGAAAGGATTAATACAAAAATAAAGAAGCTAGAAAGGTATTTAACTTGCCTCTCATGTCATTTTAATTTGAAATCATCTATTTTTATGCCCACGTGAATCTGCATTGTTACATGCACACATACGGCAAGGAGACTAAAATAGACAAAGAACGATGTAAACTAACAAACATACAATCCCGTATGTTGCTACAGTAAAATAATTGTAGCGAGAAGGGGAAAAACAAAAACTATACCGTTTTCTGTTCAGACTCCATGACTACACAAATACAATAAGATACATAACTAGACTTTGTTCATACTCACTACTCACTAAAGATCATCTAAAGCAAACAGACACACGGAGACCCACAAAAATGAGGCAAGCTATTGTACGGTGTGGGCATCAACTTCAGTTTTAAACAGCAGCTTAACTTATTTAGCATTGTTTTAATTTGAATAAGAATAGAAATAATACTTCTGTATGTATGAAAATTTTGTAGTTACATGCATACATAGTTGAGCTTTGGGAAATGTTCGACGGTATGTTATACAGACAATTGTATAATAATATGTGGATACACTTTTGGTTCGCTTTGTTTCGTGTTTCACGGAAGAGTTTCCTCGTTCGTTGGTTAACACATGAAAAAAGTTATCGTAAATCGTAAAGTAAATATTCATCAATATCCATACTCCACAGACACGGAGACACACAGATTGCATGCTTGAAATTTACTGTATACTTAAATATGCAGCTATAATATAGGTACACGTACGATATTTTCTTAGGCAAATATCTGATGCTTCTGTTTCTACGGGCTTACTTACAAACTAAATACACGGGCACTCGAGAACTTATGAGTTGTAATCCTAAGTTTCCTCGTTAAGTACGCAACAAACTATAGTTATTACCTGTATGTACAATGTGAAAAAGTTGCAGGATCATATATAATAACAATAATCGTAGGAATAATACCGGAATTTCTTACACTTCATAATATTATGCAGTATTGGTCTCGAATCGAGGCTCTCGAGATGTTTAAACACAACGCTGTTGTTATCTCAAGTTGAAACTCTTCAGAGACGTAAAAAGATGATAAAAAGGAGATTTCTGTGGCAGTAATCTCTTTTCTGTGTTCAATAGACGAAATGATATGTAGGTAACGTATATAAGTACAATTTTTTCCACTTGCACACATGCAGCAACTCTCACCTCTCCCCACAGGTGTGGAGTGTAGAGGTTTAAAGTCGAAATTAAAAGACTTTTTTGCTAACGCTTTTCGTCACACATAGAATGGATGTACTGTAGTGTACATTGTACATCTAGCTTCATCATCTTCTCACCTTTAAAATAAAACAAAGTCAATGATCTGATCTGCTGTGTATGTGTATAGTGTATACATAATTCTATTTTCACCTTGGAAGAATTCCCTACATTTCAACATTTGGACACCGTTTCCTCCTAAACTACACCACATGTACATATAAAAACATAGCTACTAGTTACATGAACAAGCAAAAACTAACAATTTGTGATTTGATGATAAAGAATAAGGAATACGATGGAAAATTATATTAAATGTGTACCAATGAAAATAAATCCCAGCATTTTATTCCAGAGAAAAATAAATAGCGCTTATCCTATTTCTTTAAATTCTCTTCAGGTTCATCTAGCAGGAGCTTATTTAAAATACCGATTTGTAGTAATATTAATACACATGCACAATACACTAGAAGACAGAACATAAACACGGTACTTTATTAAATAAACTTA
>JAQIVE010003194.1:0-17442 GCA_034698285.1 Sminthurinus bimaculatus | reverse complement strand
CGCCATAAAATATTAGCCTTTAGATTATATATAAGCACCATATTTTATTCGAAATAATAGATACAATGTGCACATGGCCTGGGCAGGACAGGAAAGCTCAATAAATAAATGCCTCACCTTCAATTCAATTCAATCCATTCCGTTCCATTCGAATCCACACATCAATTTACAAAGCTTTCGCTCATTCCCTTCTTCCATTGTTCCGTTTAAATTATGTTCATGTGCATACGTGGGTACAAAACTTGGATACAAATAGGTACATAAAATGCGCATTTTCCCAATTGCCGGGTCAATATTGACTATCAAAGCTTGCAATTTATGATTCGCAGTTTGCGTTCTCCACCCAACTGCAATCATTGCACTGTACTACAATACAAAAAAGGACAGATGGGAAGACAATGGACCATCAGATAGTACCATCAGAGCAGCTTCCCGAGCTAATTTATGCATGCACGTTTTTTGCACAGGCGTCCTCCTTAAACATGGAAGAATGGGGAAAATTATTGCCGAGGAAGGCATAAAATTGCACTTTGTTTGAGGATGTTTGCTGATGACAAAGGGTTCTCAAGACGGAGTTTTTGCAGTGCAGAGAATGAACAGTAAATGTTTGTGCATACTGTACATTGTACATGGCTTGTTTTTGAAAGCTCTTCAGTTGCTCTAACGGGTAAATTTGTAAGATCTAAAACAGGCTTTTACAGAATCTCAAAATAACTGTATACTCGCATCGAATATATGTTTACTGTCAAATCTCCGATTCGAAATGTATTGAGGACAAATAATGCCTGCATAAAAATGAGAGAGGAGCATGCAAAAACACGATCTGTATTGAATGTACAATGTACTTTATGGTTAAGAGTTAAGAGTCTTGAGTTCATTCACTTTATGTATCTGGTCCTCTTTTCTTCTCAAGCCTGAGTAACTATTCAAGTCGGAGGTCATCGGCAGAAACTCTTTTACCATGCATATCTGTGATACACATATATAATACATAAAGTATATTCACCCATTCACTGTTCAGAGTATTAAGCCACTTTGGTGTTTCCCCTCTCCAGCCTCGACAACTTCAAACTTCGCCATCTAATGCTGCTTTTGTCGTTGACTTTCACTTTCCCTTTGGCTATTGAAATTTTGCAGTAGGCACATGCACAAGTGGAGAACCGGAGACTAGAATACGGCTCATAAAGCTCAACTGTTTTCCTCTTCAGCCCGTGGTTGAATGAATCGGAAGGATGGTGATAAAAAACTGCGGGGATTCTCGCCAAAAAGGCGTCTTCACCATTCTTTCACTCTCTCCGTCATTTACCAGTTACTCATTTTTGCCCATAACTTTAACTTTTCTTCCTCTTCTAACTCCTAAATGTACGAGGCTTCAAATCAAAGGTAAATGAAAATCGATGTATCCTTTTCTCTTCCGTTTCTGGATAAATAAATAGGTGAAAAAGTCTTATTCGTAGTACAGTACAAATATTAAGCTAGAGAAGGAGTAAATATGGTGAAAATAGCTATAAAGATAAAATATGCAAGTTACATTTATGCAACTGGTATCGATGAGGAATTATACAGTGGTCAAAAACAAAAACGCCTTTGTGGGGCATAAAGGTTACTATAGCATCACCAAAATGTACTCTTTCGCGCAGCAAGACATATGCCTTTGTGCTTTTAGAAAAGAAATTGTGTGGCTATTGTTATTGGGATTGGTTATGAAAAGTTTTTTTTGACAACCGGCTTAAGTTATGAAAGGATGCAGTGCGTCATTAGGATCCATGTAAACGGTACAAGGAATCGAACAAAATGTATTGAGTAGCAATGTATAGTGGGTGTTGCAACATATTTTGCGTGGTCTCAATTACCTATAATATGGGGAAACACAACAATGGAAACAAAGAGCTAATCACAATGTTTATTGTACCTTTCCTTCTTTCTTTTGTCCTACAGGTGTAGCAGTGTCCTCGAGTGTTTTCACCATAACGGCGATGAGTATA
The DNA here is from genome assembly GCA_034698285.1 of Sminthurinus bimaculatus. NCBI lineage: Eukaryota > Metazoa > Arthropoda > Collembola > Symphypleona > Katiannidae > Sminthurinus > Sminthurinus bimaculatus. The sequence continues at coordinate 15,457 of JAQIVE010003194.1, read as the reverse complement.
GATCGATATTTGGCCATCCGGCATCCCATGTCTAGAAAAATAATAAACAGAAGAACGACACGAAAGGTAAGTTCCTACTTATGTCTATACACTTATACAAACATGTTTACTCAAATCTTTTCAAGATCATCTTGATTTTTCAACATATTCGTATTCCTCCAGATTGATCCACGTTTTCGACTGTATTTTATTTTCTCTTGTATCATTATCAAACTTTTCTCGTTACAATGTGTGTATTGTACAAATGAACATTTTTACAATGTTTCACGTGTAAATTTCCAGTGTTTCATTTAAGGCCGCTAGTACGACGTAAATCTTAGGAGAAACTTTATATTGTAAATAAGTCTTGCCGGAACAAGTGCAACCCATTTTTTTGCTCTTTCCAAGTACGAATTTACGCCTTTTTTATTTTTTAATTTGCAGGCAAAGAAAAAAGTACGTGTACGATACATTCATTATTATCGAAGCAAATGAGCTTCTTTTTGTTTTGTCGAAGAGAGATAATGATGACTATTTTCTATCATGGCCTTCTTTAACTATTTTCCCTGATGATGAAACTCCCCTGTCCTTGAATTTAGACAAAAGAGCAATAATCACAGTTTTGGAAATGGAGAAAGTATCAAGGTTTATCTACAGGCGTTTTTGTTACATTTCTAACTTTTTTCTCGAACATGTTCTGTAAATTTACTCGACTTTAAGCTGCTAATTAAGCTTTTAGCTTAGTATTATTTCAAAGGTACAAAAACAAGTCCCTTACGCTGATCAAAACATTCGCTGTAATCCCTAAGTATTTATTTCATGAAGTATTATTTTCAAAATTCATTATGCCCAGCGCATATTAAATACATAAATACTATTTTAGTAAGAGCATACTTAAATTGTGTAATAGATAATTTTTGCTACATTTCATGATTTTATATCACATAATTTTAAGGGTAACTCATTCAATGATATGCTCTTGTTTCTTCCTTCATAGGTGATTCTCGTCTTATGGACCGTTGCCCTACTAATATTTGCGCCGATTCTATTCATACGGAAATCCAGAGGCTTTCGACTCACCGGGCAAGATGACATGACTCATGAATTCCTGTACTGCGTCGAGGTATGGCTTTAAATCCCAAAATGTACATTATAATAATGGCATGAAATGTTATCTTTAGGCAGTACTATTATGTGGACGCACAAGTAAATACAACGTACAGCCTTTTTGAATTCGTATGTACTAGCAAAATTATTTGGCTTCCAGTTTCTTCTTTTTCTTGCATATATATTTTTTTGCTTCACACCCGTTTTTGCTTGCCAAGCCTTTTGTATGAGTATGAATAGAAAACATCCGGGATTTTTTAGACAGACGGCAAAAAGTATGTATGAAAAAATCACACAAAGAGAAACGAGCAAACATACTACAACACTTGCTAGGAATTTCAATGGAATGGGGTGGGTAGGGCATTGACAGAGAAGATCAGTGGAAAGAATAATGTCTTTTTCTATTTTACTTTCTCCAAATTCTCTCCAGACGGCAGAGTTGAGGATCCGTAAAGAATTTCAAATCCACGTCTCAAATCTCTCTTCAAATTTGAAAGTTTTCCTGTCAGATTCTTGCAGCTATTTTATCCTCAAGTTTTTGAATGTATTCCGTTGCATGCTGAGATACTTTTAACATCTCTATATGAATGTGAACATGAGAAAATTTTGCGTGGCCGAGTTTTAAAATTTGAAATTCGGATGAATCTTTTTTCTTGAAACTCCCTTTGCTTAGCCTTTCTTTTCCCTCTTGTAGTTGTTTGTTTGTAGCACTATCGATATAAAATATTTTGATACGAATTCGATGCATAACTATCTTTCAACCCTGTCTTCATCTTATTAAATTTATGTATTTTTGATGCCATGGCATGAACAAAGAAAAGTAGAAATCGTGCCCGTTTTTCCACTGCTCACTGGCCTTACAAACTTTATCCTTCACTTTGCGTGCAAAACATGTGTAAACATAAAATGGTGCCAACTTCAAGCCACGGACCACTCACAAGAAAAAATTGGGTTCAAGTGATAATACGTAGAACTATTTTACAGATCTTGTATTGTTGCCAAGAAACTAAATTTAATAACAACATAAGGTATTCTTGGTACTGTTGTCCTTTTAAAATCATCGACGCATAACCACTAACCACGGCTGAATTTCTATTTCCCGGTTATTTTGTGTAATTAAATAACTTTTTAATTAAAACTAATATATTTCTATCGGTTGTACAACTCTCAAATCTAAAAAAAGCAAAATATAGGACACATGACTAAATTTAGTATCAGGAAGTCAATACTGAAGCTGCAACTGGCAAAAGAAATACCATAAAAGATTTTCTAACCAAAGAGCAATTATCGGACTTCAAAGATTGGTTAAGCGACTGTCGGACTCATTCAATTGACAGTCCTGAATTCTTTGAGAAAGTTGATCAACACAAGAGCAAACAAACAAAAAGCCACAGAGTCAGTGACTATGAAGAGAAAATGACGACGCAGTGTCGTACGCTAGATAAACAGCGAGTAGGAGTTTGTCAATGGACTAGAAAACTATAGTAACAATTCGTTACAGCTGTACAGCACTGCCAGTTTCAATGCAGTTTGTATACTTTGAAGTTTGTTTGGCGTGTCTGCAACATAATACCATACACTGTACAAACTGTACATACATCCATCGAATTCGTACATCAAACCCATTCAGTCATGAAAACCCCGCCTAGGAAATGTAGCTGCATTTTTTGCTAGCTGTTTCCTTTTTGAATGGACATCCTCTTGAACAAACGTAGTAATAGGAGCCGTAATGGTAATGGAATTGCTGACTTTTTCCTCTAAAGGAATGAAAAACTCCGCTCTCTCTTAAGAAGTCTCTTAACGTCCTTTCACTCCATCATTTTTATTTCATTTCATTTAAGTTGAAAAGTTCTTCTTGTAAAGGGCGGAAATCATCTATGACCAGCCACCAAAACGTTTCCACTTTCTCTTTTCATTAACCATCCAAGCGGTCGATATTGGAAAGTTTTGTCATATTTGAGCAGCTAGTTATTGTCGAGTCACAAAGAAAACATATTTCAGTTTTTTATAACATTTTTACTCTATGGCGTTTTTTCCATATTAAACTATGGAGAAAGCGTCATAGAGTAAAAATGTTATAAAAACTAAAATATATTTTGTTTGTGAATCGACAATAGATCAGCTTGTTTTTTCAAAATTTTCGACTTTGGTCCAGTTTGGCTTTGTCCAGTTTCAAAAGGACAGAACTATCTTGATTGAGAAATTTAAGGAAGAGAAAGTTCAGTCAATAAACGTAGGATTAATTTACAACCATCAAATTGAGTGAAAGGCAAAGTTCTTAAGTAAAAATGCATTGAATCTACGCAGAAGTTATAGGAAAATAATTAAACTATCGATTTTCAACCTTTTCCTTTTTCTTCTTTAGTGATTTTGTTTAACACAGAAAATGCGTACAATAGAAGGAATTGTATCTGTATATACTGTCCGTCAAGTACGTTTAAGCCATTGATTGATTTCCTTTTTTTGCTTGTTTTGGTTTTTTTGTTATCTTCCCTTGTATTACATCTCCTGGTCTAGTTCCAGATAATTCTTCCGTCCTGCGCTTGAACTTGTAGCAGGCAAATAAACAAGCTGTGGTCGGTGGTCTTACGTCTGGGCTTAAGCGAATGAAAGCAATGAGAGAGACCCATTTTTGACCATTCCGTTCCACATGCATGGAGAAAGTTAGGTTTTGCCTCTGGAAAATTCGGATAGAGATCCTTTCATTTGCAAAGTTTCCTTGTGGAATCAATTATTCCAAGGATCGGGTGGTGTGAGAAGAGGTAGAAATTGAAGAGCGCATCTCATTTAATTTAATTTCCTCCCCCTGACTGACAGTCAAAGGCAGGGTAACAAGATAAGCTGCAGAGATCACGCTCTTAATTTTCTTCCTGTTCTTCCGCGTTCAACATCTCTTTAAGTGTGCTAACTATAGGTTGCGGTCGCTGAACGAAGAGAGCAGAAAAAGCCATCAGGAAATGAGGAGTGTGAACAAGCTGATAAATGAAACTCTTGGGAAGGAGGGTAAGAAACGGGTTTGTCTATAGTTATGAGAAGTAGTTTTTGCGGTGGGAGGAGGAATAATTATAGATATATGAAGGTCGTAGTTAGAAACTTTTAAATGATCGCGTTTCCGATTTTAGTATTAAATTACAAGACTAATGGAGCCACCAAAGGCTTGTTTCTTCCACCGCATGCAATGCTTCTCAAATGGCGATCAGACAGACACGTACAGGGAACACGGTTACTATACAGTAAGAGTCGGAAATAACGATCTCAAAGAGAACTAGTGAATGGATTAAATTCACGAAGGAGCTCCATCCGATTAGATTCCTGTCCGTTTCCTCTGCGGAGGTGTAATTTTAATGAGGGTAAAGCCGGTGCAGAGGAAATGTGAGACAAGAAATCCAGACTTCTCCTGTGGTGTTTTCTTTCTCCCTCTCTCGTATAAAATCACGAGAGTGAACCGCCGAGACAGTTACAGGAGCGAAAAATCTAACCAAGTTCTGAGCTGGTGTTTGCCCTCCAGGGCCTTTCTTTAGATCTTGTTCATTGATGTAGAATTCATAGAACACTGCAAATCGTGATAACTATTTTCTTTCTTAAAAACGTGGACTCTCTGTCTCTTGTTCCATGTCACCGGAAAAGTTTTCAAAATATTTCAAGATGCTGTGTTTCCCACCAAATACAATTCTACAAGATCAGTACATTTTTCTGGAAAAACTATGTCTACACTATTGTTTTTTCCGATTTTCTTACATTGTTGCAGGGAAAACGACAATTTTCTTTTGGATGATCAACACGAAATGGGACATATTTACATTGTATCTAAAATCACAGCTAGCAATAATCAAGTTAGAGAAGTTGTGCAGGCTCTTAAAAAAACCTTGGAGAAGCTTTCCCAGGAATTGATGTTTAACACAAAAAATTGTCATTAATTGATTAATCGCTTAATTTCGTCCATTAATTGGGACTTGGTTTGTAACTTGCATCAGCTACTGTTTTCGTTTGCTTCGGCAATACCTTTGATTTAAAATAAAGAAAAATTACTATATTCTATTCAGGAATATTTCTTGATTGGTGTTTCTTCAACTTCAAGACAGCGATAATGGACAGAATTTATTTGAAAGCATACAATTGCTGAGAATGCATTCACCAAAATTGTTTCACCAGGTTTAGAGTGGTAACACCAAATGTATGCAAATTTATTCCGTTTCATTTCAAACCTTCTCAATTAAAGTAATAGTCGTCCCTTTGAAGAGCTTTTACTTTTTCCAAACTTTTTCTCAAAATTTAGAAACTCGGCAAACGAGACAAGATTTTGCAGTCACTTTCTTTGATTTGAAAAGAAAAATTCCAGATTAATAATAAATTTAGCTAAAGGTGAGGTCGAGATTTAATAAACTACCTCATACGTATTCAAACAACGTCATCATCCCACAAACAACTTTCTCCATCTACTCTTAAACAAAAACTATAGTGTAGGAATACATGTACGAATCCTGTAAAAGGTCCAAAATAATTTGTCTTAAAAGTTTGTTCATCCGCTTTCATCGTCTCGTTTAGCCACTTATTTGCGTAACGCCGTCTGTATCAATTTATTCTCGTTTCTTTGCATGCAAAATCTACATGTATGTACTAACTATTCAAAGAAACGCAAAGCTGTACTATCGCATGCAACTTGTACAGTAAGTTTTTTCGTAGCCGTATGCAAAATGTAAATACAATACAATGCATACAACGATGCTCGCACTCACAGGCAACTTGTCCGGGACAGTAAAACTTTCTCTACAATTTGTCTCTATTCGCATTTTACCATGGATAACTATTTATTTTTGGTTACAGGCGTGGCCAGACAATTTGTCTCGACGAACATTTGGAATCTTTTGCTTCATCATCGTCTACGCAATTCCCGGCTGTGTCGTCGTAATTGGTAAGTGAATGTACTAAAGAAGTGCGGTAAATTCTCAAATTATTGTTCCATTTTAGCTACATAATTCCAAAATTCTACACACCATTCATACACAAATTCAAGGACTGCCAGCACAAACCCCCAGTTTCAAGTTGTGCAAGTTCTAATAAAATGGGCCTAAAAACTCTAGAACTCACGATTATCCTCACTATGTATCTAAACTAGGATTATTAAGTAGGACGGTAGTTAATGGGCAAAATGCGTGGAGAATTGAGCATCGAACAAAAGTTTTACAATGGAAGGGAAGTGACTGTAGGGAAAGGACAAGACAACAATAAGAACATATACATGTACAAATTCGGTATATCATTAATTATTTAGTTCTCACTTGAAACTTGTATGTATGTATATACTCTTATATGGAATATAAACTTTACACACACTATACTAACCACACTGGAATGTAATGATGTCACATGCCACAGATGATAATAATAATAATGTGTAGAGAGTAGCGAGTGCATTATAAAGAGAGCTTTAATAACCACAGACTGGATTAAGTGATTACCGAGTAAATGAATTAGGTAAACTCGTCCGTTGTGGACACATTTATTATCTATTTTATACATGCCTAACGATTATTTTAACTCCAGCTATAATGAGCACAAGCTTGTATTATGTAATACAGAGACATATGTATAAATTATACATACCTACATAAGTATATAGAGATAGAAATGTATAGTTATAGCAACACAGAAATTTGCAGATCCTCCACAAAGTTTCACTCACGCAGAGGAATAGGAATAACGCGGCGAAAGAGGACAGGAAGGACTGCATGTAGGAAAAGTACGATATTACTCAAGGACAAAGAACATAAAGAAAGCCCAAAGGATGCACCGGGAATTTGTCTTGTCAAGAATCCTCTTCGTGCTTAACCGCAACATTCCACATGTCCCTATGCTAATGTCCATGATAATTACATAATATGATCTGACGAACACAAAATACGTATTAATTATGAGACAAAAGACAGCCTTGGCATTGATGCAGGAATCGACATTTGTCATGCAAATTTTATTCAATTCATCTGGTGAAAGTTTCAACCCCCTTATATTTCAATGCAGTTTCTCACTATTTAAGAAGCTAACGCCCTTTAAATCCAGTTTTAGACAAGGCATCTTTAGTGTAATGTCAAAAACGTGAAATTTAAGCAAATTTAGCAATGCTAAAAAATGTGGGCAGTTTTCTGTTCTTTTCTCATTGCAGGCCTACAAAAGCTCTCTGTATTTAATGTAAGCATAAGGGTTTTTAGCAGGAATTTCGGAGAAATTTCCGCTAAACTTCTAGTATAGTTAGTTGATGCTCTTTACGATGAATATACATAATATACATGCAGATGAAATACGACAGGACTATAGAACCGGGAGGATTCTCGAGGTTAGTTGTCGTAATAACTACACAAGGCTGGAGACTCACATACCGGATTTCCAGTGAAGTATTTAACCTACTTTTACTCTATAGTGTACAGTGTACAGTTTTGCATGCCAGTTAAGGACTAAGTCATCACATGTGCAAGAATGCCAATTAAACTGTAGAGTGCAGTTTAAGTTTTGGGGGGATTACAGGAGCATCATACGACCCGCATACAAGGATTAAAGTACATTCTGCGACAAATTCGTAACATTACACATCATTAAGTGTAAATACTCGAATTAGGAGACAAATAAGGTATTGTAGAAATGTAATAGATTGTCACATACACAGAGGTGTAGAGTTGTAGGTGTACAGTGTACAGTGTACAGTGTACACATTATGTATGCCCTGATGAATTGTAATGAAACTAACAATAAGGCTCATGATCAATAATTAATTATTTGCCTTGTTGTAAGACTGGTCTAAATATTTTTCTGATAAACTTAACACAAATTATTTTATAAGTTGTATTATATTTTGGAATGATTTTCAGCTTATTCTTTGATGGGTTTGAGATTATGCTCGAGACAACTTCTTCCCGAATATCAGTTGACACAGCCATCGACTCCCAACTGCCGAAATGACTTGTCCCACTGCGACTCTGCAAATTCTGCATGGCAGGTTGGTAAATTCTACAATTTATTCTGTGTACTATTTTTTAAGGACCTAAATGTAAGATGATGAGGGAAAAGTATACGCTTCATCGAATACCGAATTCCATAATGTGTGACGATTTTGTGGTCAGCCAATGAACTTCATATCTTATTAGAACTGAACATAACCAAGCTCCCGTATAGAATGCATTAAAATTTATACTTTGGATTATGCATTACACATGCTACGCTGACCTTCCAATATATCAGTGAGACAAGCTGCCTTTAAACATACGTATGTATATTAAAGCTATGTGTATCTGAGTTTAATTTTCTTATAGTTTTTATATCAAAAATGTCTCTACAGTTCCTGTTCTGTGGTTATGCTCAACTTGTTCAGATTTGTTAAAGTATTTTCATTAAAATCCTGAGGAAACGAAATGTAAGCTATTACTGTTAATACAAATGGAAACCCAGAATTTTACATGCATATAAAGTCAAATCCAAGTTTACTTTCCTACATTCATTTGAGACTAGCTGGGCCAGCAATCTCGATTTTGTCGAATTCTTGAATTATACTGATAAAACGGCTCATAAAATCCTCAAAAATTGAAAGCAATGTTAAATGAGAAGAGAATGACGATGGATAGAAATCTTGTCAAGATGAGAGGCCCAGTAAAGAAATCTTTCATCTTCATATTCTTTCAAGATGAAAGACGTTCCCTCTTCAATCCCACCCTCTTTTTCCTTTTCTACCGTTGCACTTAATTTGATCCGTCTTTTGATTACATTCACGGACCCACACATACGTAGTACGTACGTATCTACGTACATGTATAATGCTCACGTCACCAGTTGTCGGATATCAAAGTATTTTCATTTATGTATTCTTAGTATCGTATCTCGTACATGCCGAATCGAAAAAGTTTAGAAACTTTTATTGTAAAAGGATTTGGGTAGTACCATACGAATACGAGTACTTTTGAGATTTGAGACCAAAACGTAACCATTACAGTAAATTCATATTAAACGTTTAATATCAGACCATTTAAATCCCGTCATTTTATAATATTCTCTCGGTACTCGGTAAATTGGCCTACATTTGCCAAAAGAAAATAATATCCGTATTGTCAATATACTGTATGTGCACAGTGTACAGTATTGACAATAGGGATATTGCCCTGAAACATATATTATAAGTTTCAGAATTTACTTTCTCATTTTAGGCCTTTTATTGATGTACAATAGAGAGTTTACATCTCCGAAAGTAAAGTTGAAATACTGGATAACAAAATTAAAGATCTGTTTTTGCAGAATTAAATTACGTCATTTTTAAATTTCAATCGTCTTGTTGGGTAATTTTGCTCAGCATTTTTATTTGAGTTTAGAAAGAATATTGACGTTATAGTATTACAAATCAGTTGTAGTGAATTAGATTTCACCGACTCCCTTTTTTAAATATCAAAACTGCATAATCAGACTCACGTTTTCAGAACCTCGCTAACAAAAAAATGTCATTGGACATTTTTGATTTTTAAAGTGCAGAAATTTATAACCAGGAAATGTGAGTTCAGTATCTCCGGAGGGCAGTTATCAGGAAAGTAATTTCATGAAGTAGTAAAACAAACAACAAACATCAAGTTCAAATAAGTGCTCTCGAAATATTCAAAAAAATATGACAGTAAACCATACAGCACTACATATACAGTATGTATGGAAAAAATATGGAACGGCTTAGAATTTTATGCAAATCAAATATCCATACAAAACCTATAAATACCAAGAACCAAGGGGTATAAACATAATTTAAAGCTCCCAATTTCAATATAGCATTGTAAATATTTTGAAAATTATTTTTATTTGTAATAGAAATTTATTCCTTTTCCCAATTGTATGCCCTTTTGGCAAAAAAGGGCAAAATTCAACAATAAACCTGAAGCATAAGTACAAAATGAATCCTCATAGCTTGACGCAATTACTGCACTGGAGTTTTTGCGGCATCATAAATGAAAAAAAATATTATGGATGTCAGCGAACTTTCTGTTTTATAAGAAATTGCTAATTTGTCAATTCTGCGAGGATGCAAGTTGAAAGAGTTGTCAATAATTGCTGTTTTGCACGATACCACTCTAGTGAAGTCATTGACAACGTTGTTATACCGCACAAAAACAACGCATCTGGTTAATTAAAACAATTACAGTGGTAAACACAAAGATCACAGAGTATAGATCTTCGTTTCTCGTATAATTGTCAATACGCGTGTTCTAATTGTCAATTATTTTGAACGCATCGGTTTGGTAGTATCAATTTATCAGAAGAATTCCCAGAGGGGTTATTTACACGTTATGGCATGTGTAAAAAAGAGTCACGTTGAATAGGTGCGGTTTTCATTAGCCCGTTGACAAAGTTTGTTATGAATACCACATGGTATGGTTCAAAGAAACAAGTAAACGCAAGTGATTGGGAAATTTTAGGCAAAAAGTAGACGAGAGAAAATAAAAGTACTTGTGAATTGGGTAAAGTTAATAACTGTGAAAGAATGGTATGCATTTTTTTTAATTTTCATAGTTGAAAAATGTCCTAACCTGTTCTGTATTTTTTTCTTTTGCTATAGGTCTCATCAGCTGGTGGACGTTTGATTAGGGAAAGAAGACGGGTTGCAAAAATTCTCTTGGTAAGTTTGTAACTTTCTTCAGCTTAGAGTATATTCAAGGATAAATGCAGGATTTGTCAATGCTTTGGAAGACTTTTAATCCCTCACTTTCTTTGCTTTTCTTTAGGTCCTCGCCCTAGTTTTTGCATTTTGTTGGCTGCCCTACTCAGTTCTGAGTCTGATCCTCGACTTGAAGTCCCATTCTCAAGGGGAACAAATTAAAGGTGATCACCAAAAGGGAGACGAGTCATATGACAACGAAGTTGCCTCGTTGGCTACACTTCTGCTACCATTTTCCATCCTTCTGGGGCACTTAAACAGTGCCGTGAATCCATTGTTGTACTGCTTGCTAAGCAAAAACTTTCGTCGCAGTGTCACCGAGCTTATTCGACATCCAACTAGAGCCGTTCGCTCTCGTCAACATTGCAAGGTAAAATCGTTTTCCCCTTCTTTTGTATAATATATACATACAACGTATTTTTGTAAAGCTGTCATGTAGTTACTGTTGTGTGTTCAGTTGTCATTGTGTATTATTCGCCATAATTACGTATTAGTTGTCTTGTTGTTGATTTTTTTTGCAAATGGTTGAAATTCATCTCATTTTTATTTATTTGTATTGTACGCTTATTCTGCACAATACGACAAAGTCGAGAAAGTTTCAAATTGGCAAATAAATGTCAGAAGCAGAAATCTTGTTACTGTATCGACAAAGAGTGATGTCTTCGCATTCAATGCAGAGAAATACATCAAACTGTCGTTAACCGGATCATCGTTAAGGCCGCTTATCAATAAAGTATTATTTGTATTTTTATTGAGCCGATTTTGTTGCTCTGCACAGCATGTGAGATGGTTTATTACCAAAACCGGTTGATCATGATGAACATGATAATGGCACACGATTGAAATCTTTGTGTTAGTTTACTCTGCAGGGCACTAAAGCTACCAGGTATATTAAAAAATGCAGTTGCAGCCTCTTTGTGTCCATTCTTCATCCGCTCACATAATATCAAAACTTAATATATATTTATCTCCAAGAAAGTAAAAAGAGCTTGGACAAGAAATTGAGCAATAGACGAAGAACGTTTTTCACAAGGACGATTTATAAAATAAATACCAAGTCCCTAATCATTGTCAAACCTCGATAATAATTTCTTCAGCCTACGCTAAAATATGCTCAAAACTCTAAGCATGAGATTTTTACTGTAAGAAGAAAGAAATAAGGTCTTTTATTGTAATAAATGCACTCCGTGAATTGAAAAAGAAGAAAAATCCAACAAGGACAAACAGCTCGCATTGACATCCTTTGGGTAGAAAAGGCTTCAATCTCTCTCCTTTCTCCCACATATTAACGTAAGTGTGCTTGCGCTTCATCTAAAAGCATTTTATTGGATTCGGATTTTCTCCTCTTTGTGCACACGCAGAGCTTTCTCAATCTTGAAAATCTTTCTTGGATTTTGGATTTTGTACTTACAAAGAGAATAAAGTCTACTCACACTTGCAGCTCAGAACCCAGCCATGCAGAAAACCTTCTATAATGTATCCTTTGTATATATGTAAGTCGAATATACATATTCGACTTCATTCTCTTACAGTAGAGTTCTGCCGGTTCTAAAATCCGTTTCATTTTTAGCCTCCACTCGATCCGTGTTTTGTCTGCGAAAGATTTAAGCATTAGAGAATAATACTTGCAAAAATTCTATCATTTGAGCATGTATGTATAGTTCAGATTATGGGTAATCTGATCTTGTAAATCTTATAAATTATTTAACGGTCTCTTGCAAGAAACGTTTGCGGTGAATCTAGAAACTACTAGAAAAAAGACAAAAACAGTGTAAACTTGAGTTAAAGTATTTAGACCATTGAAGCTCATACACAAAATGGACGGAGCCTTTGATCAGTCTCTAATTACGCAATATCACGGCAGGACAAGGACACGAAAAGCAGGCCAACACTACAAAAGTATCAACCCAGACATAGTGCAGTAAAACTGGAAAGAACTAGATTGACTACCTACCTTTTATTATTAGAATAGTTTGTTGTCGTTTTTCTTATATCAGCTTCGTACTGTGCATTTCCCTAAGTGAAAAGTTGGGCATTCATGAAACAAAGGAGTTGTGTTGTCATTGTCTAGGTAAAGGACAGAGATTACTAGCCTAAATCTATAATCTATATTAATTTCTCCGTAATGTATAAAAAATACTTTCTCCGCCGTCTTAAATTTGATACTATACAATACTGTAATCAACTCTCGAAGCAAATCAGGATCATCAATAAAAATGATTTTTCCTTGTTAAGCCTCCGTAATACTCTAACCAATAAAGAGCAATGAGTAGTAATAACAAGTATTGAAATAACACTGAAGGGATCCAAAAAAAGACCAATGTGTAGTTTTAGTCAAGGCTGCAATCTGTATAAAGACATGCAAGCTACTGTCCTGCTTATAAAACGAAAACGGCTATTGCTATCAGAACAAGAATAGAAACAACTACCGACTGTTTTTGTTACGCAAACATGCATTATAAAGCTTGTTCATTCTTTCAATCAATTGCTTCATTGCATACTGCGTATTGTTTTTTTCATAGGGCTTTTGATTAACCAGCCCTTAGTTGAAAAATAGAACGTGATCACGCATTTTGGTAATCACGAAATGGTAAATATAGTATACATGTACGCAGTACAGTCAGCATGAATTATTCAAATACGACGTACGTATAGGTACCGAAAAAACTCAATTAAATGCCTCAGTGTTTATTTAAGCCATACTTACAATTGTAATCTTGACATCGGAATGCTAAAAAATACTTTCTCCATTGAACGTGAAAGTGTAATGGAAAAGGAATTGTTTTAGATAGACATTTTTAAGGTAGTACGTAAAGTATGTACATCGTAACATGATGAAGGAGGCTACTACTATGATATTAGTGCCTTAATATTATTCTGCTCAATGATAATCCACAACATATAATTCAAATGTGTCAAAGGAGAAAGTTGAGCATGTCTTCGCTTTTCAGAAAGTATTCCGAACTATCACGACTTTATCCTTACCCTTACATTTTTTGAATACAATCAGTCCATGTAGCTTAACGAACGCCCTTCATAAGTTATTAAACTGTACAGACCAGCGATAATGCTCAAACCCCTCTCATACATTAAAATCCCTGCATACTTGCGCTTATAATCGCAGTTTTCTCACAAAACCGCTACGAAATACTTTCACTTGAGTTGTCTCAAGGATGCATTGAGTTACGCTTTCTCTATCTCTTAACTTTCTCCTTTCTCTATACATCTATAATCGTTTATACTAACCCGATCACTCAATCTTGTCAGTCTGAGACCAAATGCGATAGTCTTTTAAAGTTTTCCTTTCAGCAGCCTTAATTTTCATTATGACTTCTATGTACATACAATGCAACTACTTTGTGCGCTTTTATGAGGCATTCGATTACCTACTCAAACTTTCCGCATGGTGAATCAAGCAAGGAGCAGTGAGTCTTTTGTATAGCAGCAAAGAGTAAGAAACCGTGGCATGAGCTATCAAAATAAAACTGGAAAATAGGAGTTTATACTGATCTTGCGTTCCAGTGGTTTTCCCAATAACCACGCTAGTGTTACTACAATAACGATAGACAATGGAATTTCTTAAAATGGACACTTTTCCGATAAAATTGAATTTTCTACCACATTGCGTTTTCTATCTGCTGTCAACACCACAGACAAAGAAAGAAGCTTTTAATTAAAACTTTGCGCATAAAATGATACAATTATCAATAATGTTTACCATGCATAACAAATACTAAAGCAGGCCAAATTGTTCTTAATATAATATTTAGTTTTCTCCTCGTAAACAATTATGTACATATTATATGAGGTGAATAGAAAATGTTCCATCATTCATACATGAAGGAATTCAAAATATATTTTGAATAAAAAGGATCTTTTAACATTCAACCATCATGACTTTTTACCTTGATTGATTTTCAATTCCCTACATGAAATGCTGGAAATAATGAAATAATAAAGGAAAGCCAAAAATAAACTTATATGTCAAAGGGCGAGGGCTATGTAATTACAGACCTTTTATCATATTAAATCCTCTATAATTTCCTTCCTTCAACTTTTATTGTTAAACTAATGGAGTCAATCTAGAAAATTGTCCGTTTAGACAAGTATATATTGCTAGACGCTAGACGAGTCCTAGATTGATTTCAAAACAAACAATGTAATAGTAATTTCGTATGTAGGAACCATGCGTCAGACTATCGACGAACTCTGACATTTTTATTAGTTCTCCCACGGAAAAATGACTTGAGAAAATAAAGTATTCAATAAAAGTTGATGTTGGACTCGAACATTTTCAAAGCAAAATGTTCAAAACTATATTTTCACAAAACTTATAAAATATTTTCAAGGCAAAAAAAACTGTTTAGAGCAATTGAATACGTACTGCTCATATTTTGTTTGTACTTGTATAGTTGTACTAAAGTAACAACCTTACGTACGCCGAGTGACGTCGTAAGCAACTATTCTGTGATATGTACAATGTGCATGTAAACTTGCACGAGTCTGGTATAAAAAGTTAATCACAAAAATATTCCCCATGTCATTTTCAAAGAAATTTCAAGAGGCATGCATAGGGTGGAAATAATACACTTAAATACGTTGCAGAAAGCTTGAACACAAGTAAACAAATTGTACAAAATGTACTCATTTGCTTTGAACTGATCCCATGTTTGAAGTTTTGAGGCTTAGAATGTGTCA
>JAQIVE010003193.1:0-17442 GCA_034698285.1 Sminthurinus bimaculatus | reverse complement strand
AATCAAATTGGCTTATTTGGAGGTACATAAAAAATGTGCGAGACTGAAAAAGTCCATAAGCAAAAGTCCACTTACTGTATGAATTTTATCGTTTGGGAGGAATGAACCACCCTAGTGTATGTATAATAAGTAATAAGTACATACATAAACTTATGTTAGGAAAGGCAAAGGTGCAGTTAATGTTTTTTCCATGTAATCTAGTTGTTGGGCACCTTATCTACTTAATTCTGAGCCTCCCGATAAAAAGAGTACACAAACAGTCAATACTCCACTTTTTCACTGTTGTCTCTCTCTCTCTCTCTTCCAGTTCCATATTATTATGTATACTAAATAAAACATTGCACGGCAATAGTGTACTTTTTTAATGGTATTCATATCTGCCCGAAAATATAATAGTAGTAAATATGTATAATGTAATGTGGTATACAATTTAAGATTGCATTTGTCTCTCATACCCACTAAATTTCCGTAGCTGTACAAGTAAAAAAATCAAATCTATCGTCGAGTTTGTTTTTGCTTATGCAAACTCTCCACTGACTCACATTCAGTGTTATTCTATGTATGTCGATTATTTACAACTTTGGGTTCATATTTGGGGTGACCAGGTGAAAATACATTTATGCTGTAAATGATTATGATTATACATATAGAATATAGATGCATACAATATTTTGTTTTTGAGTATGTTTACGGAAGATGCTATCAAAACACAACAGGTATGCTTGATAAATAAAATATTGGTCATAAAGTGAACTGAGATACGACTACCAAGTCAAAACAAGGCAACATTTACTTCCTGAATCGTGGAAAAAGCGGTTAGGAAACTTGGCGATCAGTTGTGAGAGGATTACTGGAGGTGGAAACCTATTCTTGGTCATTTCTATAGCAGTAATTTCAAAAAATTATATTAAGCTTTCCTGTTTTAATTACTATAATACGGCGTTGGCAATTAAACGGGAGAAGCAAAGACAGGCAAGAAAATGAGTCACATTTCTCCAATGGAGCATTTAGTAACAGCTCTGACGACTGTGGCCCCAGCTAAAAAAGCGTCAGTTTCATCAAATCTCGGGTCCGGCAGTACTTTGGCATTAAAAGTGAATTCCTCTCCACCACCGAACAAACAGTAAGCTCTAACACAGTTTAGCTGCACACACACAAAATTAAACTCAAGCAAAATCTCAAATTTAAGTTAAATATTCAGACCAATTTATCTACTTCCGGTTTTCCATTTTGCAAATTAAAAGGCTGCTGACTTATTTATTTTTGTTTCTTTATGTATAAAATAGCGACTACTCCTTTAAAATTATAACATTGGGAAAATCCGGAGTGGGGAAGACTTCCTTGAGCATACGCTATACGGTAAAACTAAAATCCAGATCTCAAACACAAACTTTCAAATAATTTAAAAGAGTCATCAGGAAAATTTAAAATTCTATAAAATTTTCCGGTTTTTTCTTCCATGCATAGTCAAACGTTTTTTCTGAGCAGTCCGCAACTCTCGGCTTAGATTATGTGAGCAATTAACAATAATTTAAACGTTTTTTATAATTTTTCAAAAAACTTTTAATTTCACTAACCTTTTTGCGCTATCAATTTTTTTCTTTTTTTGCCTTTGTTTTGATTTTTATTGTTATTTTACATAGTCATGGAAGTCGATTCAACTAGGCAACAAAAATGTGTTCCTCCGTGTTTGGGACACGGCGGGCCACGAAAGATACCGCCAAATAGTTCAGCAGTATGTCCGAAAGAGTGACGGCGTCATCCTCGCGTATGACATTACAGACCCCTCGTCCATCGACGAAATTCGGTGGTATCTCGACTTTGCCAACACATGTGGCGCTGAAAAGGCCGTCAAAATACTCGTGGGCTGTAAAGCCGACATGCATGACCAGCGAAAAATCAGCAAGGATGTGGGACAGGTAAACATTATTTATTAAAAAAGAGGTGGCTCGAAAAATCCAAATGGAAAAACAATTTTAAGCTATAAAATTACAAATTTTGTTTTTCAAAAAAAGGCCATCGCCGAAGAGTTGGACATAAACTTTTTTGAAACCTCGGCCAAGGAGAGCCTCAACGTTGAGGCGGTTTTCCGCACGCTGTCCACGGAAATATTGGAGCGCCGCATGCACTCAAATTTTTCTCCAGTCCTCCAGTCGAGTCCAGCTTCAGGGCGCCACGGAAGTGTTGAAGTTCTGACGATGCGCGATGCCGACTCTGCCAAGGAGCGGAAGAGGCGTCGCAAGTTTCCGCTTTGCTGGTGACCTTTTGGATTCTGGACTGTGTTGACCCCTGCTCATTTTTTACTTATTAGATTTATATGCATACTTTTACCTCGTTATTTATAAAACTACTTTCTCATTACTTTTTCGATCGTTAATAAAATTTTTGTACGATATTGAAGTACCATTTTCGAAATTGTCAATTTCAAGTCTCTATTTTTGTCCGTCATAAAAAACTGATCCAGGGTAGAGTTCAAAATATTCAAAGGTTCAAAGTTGACTTTGCAACTTGAAACGTAACGTAACGTAACGATCTGCATATTATGTAAAGCAGTCGCACATTTATTTAACTGTATAGAAATAGACCGACGCATGTGACTGAAGAAAATGAGTTGAAAATATATAGAGAATAGTTAAATTTTATGACGAGGCGACGAGCATAAAAAGCATTTTGTCTGCACACCAACCAACTCCTCAACTCTCAACTCTTTCCTTTTTATTTTTGCGTGGCAGTGGCAGAGGCTCAACTCAAATCCGGAATACAAAACAGATAGAAATAGAAACTGTATGTGTGAGTGTGTATATTGTATATATTTACATTATATGTAAAATAGGCCGGCACACACACACACACACACACACACACTGCACACTGCAATGAATGGGGAATGTTGATAGCGGAGGAAGCAAATTACCCCTGACATGGCCAACATCATTTCTCTTCCCCGGTCCTCTCCTCTCATCTTCTATTCCGTCCGTACAGTTTTCTCCATCTATTTATTCCACATTCTACCCGATAGTCTACTGTATCTATATCTATATTTAAATATACATTATACATATACATATAAATAGTGAGTCTGCTTCGGCTTCGCCTGCCTTGTGATTAGAAATTATTCCGTGTGTTTTTAAAATTTTTCTTATTTCACTTTCTCCACGCGACATGAATATTTAGCGGGGAGAATCTTTCTTCTGCTCTCTTCTTCTGTTCCCTTTTCCGATTGACTTTTGCCCTTTTTCCCGTTTTCCTTGACGAAACGACAACGATAAATGCAAAAACAAGGACAAAGACAAAGGACACGAGTGACATTGAATGAATGGGCGACTGTTTGAAAGTTTTGAAGATTTTTCTCGCTTTCTCCGTTTCTCCCCATTTTCTTTGAGCTGGAGCTGGAGCTGGGCAGCTGGTTTCTGATAGTTCAGTGAAAAACAATTGCATTCCTCATTTGCACACAGACAGTCGAACACGAAGAAGAAGAAACAGAAGAGGGGCAAAGGATGAGATAAAAAGAGGATACATTCAACATTTTCCTTGCACATATTCTCCGAGTTGAGGGAGTTGTTGTTGTACATTTTGTTGGTTGTTTGGTTGTTTGGCTGGATGGCTGGATGGCTGTTTGGATGGTTGGACGGTCTGCTCAGAATTCCCAAGTTGGTCCCGACTGACTTCAATTTCCTTTGAGATGTCGTCGAGTATACGTTTCCTCTATAAATGTCGAGAAAACTGCTTTTTCTCTGCCTCGAATTCGGCTTCAACTCCGGCTCCGACTTTGACTTTGACTTGATACTCTCAAGCGCTCGAGCTTGACTTGGCTCACAGTCAAAAAATTGTCTTTGCCTTTCCTTCACTATGTCCTTAACTGTGTATTTGGCTTTGGCCATTTTTTTTGCTTCTTCTTTATTTTTTCGCTTTCTTCTTGGTCTTCTCTGTTCACTCTTTTCACTTTCGTTTTCACTTTTACTTTGCAATTCTAGCCACAATTTTGGGCAAGCTGTACATTGTACATTGTACATAGGTTCAACCTTCTTTTTCATGTGTGTGTGTGAATATATGTGTGTGGGAAAGAACGGAATGGAAAGTAAAGCAAAGCTACCGTTAAGTGAACCAAAAGGAAATTCACAGTGAAATAAATTCTCCATGAGATATGACTCCATTTACCCTTCCTTGTCTCTCCGGTGTATCTTTGTACAATACAATATGTACAAAGATACACATTTTCCTTGTTTGTTTGTGTACATGTATTTTTACCCTTATTTACGTGTCCATTTACCATGTACGTGTCCTTCGTGGCTTTCCTTGGTTTGGCTTTGCCTCTTGTGTATTTTTCTCGGACTCTTCCTCGTTTATTCCTCCACACTTGTGTAACTATGCACAGGGACAGTTCAAACTCCGTTTTTCATTTCCGCAGTACACTTCCTATTAAATTTTTCATACCAGTTTATATTCTCTGGGTGAGACTTGGCCACCAAAAGGATCTACCGACAGTTTTGTGGGGTGAAATGGCTACATATGTACACAGACTTATTATCACGCTACTGTGTATTATTTATTTATTTACTATTTTTATTTGTATTCAACTCTCGTCTCATTTTCCCCGGAAGAATTTTCGTGTGTACATGTACATACATATGAATGTCATTGAAATTCTGAGGGAAATTGCATTACACATTACACATTACAGCTCATGACGGCTATGATCACAAGAGCAATATTTAATATGAGGATTATCTTACTTCACAATCTTCTTTTCTAACGGACTCTGAGTTTCTTTTTCGCTGGGAAAGAGCAACTCAATGGTTATAAGCTGTAAACACATTGAAATTGAGTGGCATTTACATTTATGGTGGGTGTGTAAGTATTGTGTACATGTTACACATGCTGACTGTTTTATGATTTTGTAATGTATTGTACATTGTATGATACTGAGGGCCCGTCGTTGGCTTGCGACGCTTGGCTTGATGAATCGGTTTAATTTAAAAAGAAAGCCGGGCTCCTATCTCCCTATTTTTCTCGAGTACAAAAATGGGGAATCTTCTATGGATTTTTATAACTATGTAAAAATACTTTATGTGGTATGAAAAAAATAAAGAAAGTAACTTTGTCCGACTTTTTGTTGTTGATTTGATGTTCTCCGCTCGTTATTTTTCTGGGTGACGGTTTTATATGCAGATGCTTTTAGGGAGACGAATATTTTTTTGTAAGATAGTTTACAGCTTTTGATGGGCGGACATTCTTTGGTAATGGGGAAAACGTGGCTTTTCTACAATAAAATGACGATTCTTGGTATTTCAGAGCTCCTGATTTTTAATTGTTGGAGTAATTATTTCCGTTTGCTCAGATTACAAATTAAATGGCCGCAATTAGTTCTTGACATTAACTTTACTATGACTGCCTTTAAAAGGGAGAGAAAAGCTGGAGGTTTTGAAAATTTAAATACAAAATAGGTAAAAGATTTTTTAAATTTCCAAAAGGTCAAAAATGTGACTTCGCATCTGCATCTGCTAATACTTGCTAATAATTTTCTTCAGAAAAATGCCATTTACAAATCAAATTAATTGGTCTGGATTTAGAGTATCATTTTGAAATCAATGTGAACCCATTTATTTTTACTTTTCTTGGATCTTTTTGCTGCACTTATTTTGGAGTTGGCTTGTTTTTTTACACAATAAAAAATAGACTTTAATACAAGTTTCTTGTATTCGTACATGGAAAATGAGCAGACACAACAAGCTTTGACTTGTCGCGTGGTGTTTGTTTCACTAGGAATATTTCCGATTCCTCCACTCCATTCATCGGTTGGTCTCTTCAATTTAACACTGTCGGTCTCAATCCTTTGCAACGTTCGTTATGTGTAGTCGTTGCAAATTTCCATACATAGCATCCTGAGCTTTGGTGCAATATGTAAATACATTTTTTATTTTGGACAAAAACAAATATTTGTGGAAGCACCACACATTTTGTCAAATGTGTCAGGTTGGATCAATGATGAGAAGCGGAATTAATTTATATGTATGCATGTATACGAAGAATGCACATACATACACATATGGGAGAAATATTTATGGACTGGACAAACACAATGTGCATAAAAAATGTTTGCCATTTTGTCTCCATCAAAACAAGTAAGGCAGGTTGACAACAAGAAATATATCCAAATATCACGTTGGTCTGTCCATATTTGTCTTGGACTTTGGTGGGCTTTTGCTCTTGTGTCCTTTTCTCGGTTTTTTTGGGTTGTATACCGTATACCTATTTGCATCCAAGGACAGATCCGCTTCTTTTGTACGACCTTTTCCTTGCTTTCCATCAGACTGACTTTTTTCAAAAAACACAAGTTTGTGATTTGTTTTTATTTTTGTCGTCAATAAGGCGGGAGCAAAACCAGTAAAAAAAGTTGTCTAGTCAGTTTGGCTTCGGCGTCATATCATCGCACGACAACTTTCTCCATGTAATATTGACTCGATTGTGTATCGGTAACTGTATTGTGTTTGCACAATAATAGTCAAAGTTTACTCTTGAGCAACTGATGCAAAAACATCCAACAATTGTACATTATACAATACAATACATGGAAATTCGGTTGTAGTATACACAATACACAAATTTGATCCCATTTTCACACTTTACTGCATGCCCATTGTGTATTCAGCCCTTTGTTCACATATTAGCCTTACACGTGCTCACAAACATAAAACGAATAAAAACCAACAAGGTTTTTCTCACAATCAGTTTTTTTCAATGTTACGTACTTTTGTTCACATGATATCGAGTCAGGTTTTCAGTATTTTTCAGCATTATGATTTCCTTTCTTTTCCATGACAAGAGTCAGGGAAAATTTTTGTAACTACGTTTGAATAAAAATTGTATTTAAATTTATTTGTCCTTTCATTTTGCAGCATTCTTGACTATACACTATACATAATATTTTACGGAGGATGATTTGGATTGTAAATTAGGTCTATTGTGTTTAAGGCAACGAATATTGATTTTGATTAATACCCTTATAAAAAATCGTGTAGAATAACCTCATGAACATTTGGCACGAAAATCTTTTAAATTTTTTTCATTTTTTGATAAAATATTTTTCTATGGCTATTAATCAAAGTCAAAACCCCTTAGGAAATTACCTTGTCAAAATATTTCATGAATTTTTTACACAATTTTGGTAAAAATCTTAGAAATTTTGATGAAATACCATAAAAGTCTCATCAAAAATTGTCCGCATTTTCATGAGATTAATAGTATGGAATCTCATGAAAATTTCTCGATGGAAATTTTCGTAGAATTCATGAGAATCTATTCAAAAATTGTCAATCTTGTCAAATTTTAAGAAATTTTAGCGAAAACATGTAAGATTTTATTCTGAGGGTACACATACATTTTAAATCCAAAATTACATACATAAGCCAAGTCAACAATCAACACGACGGGCGATGTACATATGAAGAGACAGTGGAATAAATTACAAATGTTGATTCGTGTTCGTGTCGCACGTGTATACATAAGTAAGTAAGTTGCCTTCTTTGAAATTTGACGGAGAAATTGGGAGGGAGTAGAGTAGAGTTTGAATTGAGGAGTCTGTGCAGGCCAAATTTGTTCAAGTTCAAGCGACAACATATATATCTAGCATCTAGTTTTGGACACGTACTCGGCCTCGTTTGATTTTTGAGGAAAGTGTGAGTTGCGTCAGTAAGTACTGCAAACTCAATTTCCTCCCGTGGACTTGTACACATATTGTATGTATGTATGCAATACAGTCCGCATCCAGTCGGTGTCCAGGGCGGATCGAGAGAGAAATAGAGAGAGAGAGAAAGTGAAAGTGACAATGAAGGGAATAGTAAAAGTGAAGAAAAATCACGAGTGTGACAACCCACGATGTGTGAGCATCACAAGTTGCCGCTGCCAAAGTCGATACCGTCCATACATATGTATGTATATGCAATACGTATACCTGGGAAAAGATAGCGTGCATTCAGACGATAATCATGATCAGATGCACTCAAGATTTTATACATATATACGTATATAGGAATATGAACTGATGTACGATATAGACTTTTGCACAGTATACTGTTGGACAGGAAAAGGTCGAATTGGATTTGGATTTGGAGGCTGAGCCGACTTTTTGCCTTTTTGCCTCCCCCTGTATCATTCTAATAACTTTCTTTTGCCAGCCCGGTTTCACTTCGGCTTTTGACATTTCTCATTTTAAGTCTGCTCATCTTCTCTCTTTTTCTGTTTCTCTCTCACTTTCTCTCTCGATGCCTGCGTCTCTGATTCTGATTCAGTTTTTCGTCTTATTTTTTCCTGCCTTCCAACTATGTGTGTGTGTGTGTTTCGAGTTTCAAGCTGAGTCCTCAGGGTTGCATTCAATTCAGGTCGCTCTCGATCTCTGTTTCCATCTCTAGATTTCTAGATTTTCGATCCAACTTCATCCAACTCTGACTCTAGACTCTAGACCATGACAACGTGACACTTGCATTTGCATTCACATTTTGTCGCTGTGACACGTCGTGTGGGACTTTTCTTCGTCTTCGTCTTCTTCTGCACAGTGGCGCCTGGAAAAATTACAGTGAAAATATCTCAATCCGCATCTCAGTCTCAATCCGCATCTCATATATTGTACAATATATGTACAAATTACACATGCATTTCAAAATTCAGGTCGATTTGGCCAAAACGAGTAAAAAGTCGACGATGTTATAAGAAATATGTTTCAAGTCTTGAGGATTCCAGCTGTTCATCTGTATTTATATATTGTGCATATTGGAAAATTGTAGCACATGCACCTTTATTTACTCAAAGGTGTTCCACAATTACGTGTACAAGCGAAAAACGGTACTTACATATGTATGTGTGCATTTCATTTTCACACCGAGTTTTTTAACCTTCTTCTTTCTCTTGCCAGCTCGATTCCCCAGTTTCGTCTAATAAACGTTAATTATTGCCAGCGGTACAAGTAAGCCTTGCTAATCTTTTTGTGCTTCTCGTTTTCGCCATAAAAAAGTGTCTAAGGCTCCGTAATCATAATCGTGCCCATTTAAATGTATGTAAAAAATATGATATGACGAACAAGCTTACGCAGCCTAATTGTATCTTTTACGTGCAGAAAAATCTCCCCAGGCGGAAATATTAATTTTCCCTAAATGCACAATTATTTTTCCAAACATAACATTTCAGAAGATATATGTTGTATGCATGTACTTATCTAATAGTTCCAAAATACGCATAAACCATAAAGAACAAATTTTTTTTCTAAATGGATGCAAATGAGGGGTAAAAATTTGGTTTTCCTTAATACTGTATTTCTTTACATCCCTTGGAAAAAAATTCGATCAAAAAATCTCACGAAATTTTGACACGATTTCTGTCCAAAATTTACAATCAAAAATCTTGGTTGAAATTTTGATGAAACATCATGGAAACCTCATCAAAAGTTTTCAATCTTGTCAAATCTCATCAAATGTTCCGGAGATTTGTTAAGGCTGTTTACTAAGGGGTCCTTTCCACAATATCATATCACATTACATTACATGATATATCTTATTTATTGTTGGGAAAAAGCTTCTGGGGGAGGGGATTCTTTCCAGACAACGAATTAAATAAAAACAAATTGTACACACACATACAACATGTATAATGTATGTATATTGCATTTGTCTGTAAGCGAGCGATACTAAGTGATAAAAGAGTAATGAGATAATCTGTGGAAAAGATGCCTACAGAAAAATAGAATTTTCTCGAGAAATTTCCTATGACTAAACGACTAATAAGAATGTATGTATGTAGAACTACATAAAACTATGTACATACAAATAATACGGTCGTCGCTTGGCCTTGCTTTGAATAGAATTACAGTATTATGAGCCGAGAGGCAAGGAAAATAAAAGGCTTCCATAAGTACATAATACATAATATGTATGTGTACTTTGATGAGCCGGCGTGCTTAAAGTCTTACGCGTGCTGAGGCAATAAAAATAATCATTTTGTTTTTTTACGGCTTCAAACTATAATTAGACGGACGTCGTTGGTTTTCACATCCGGATCTTGTTCTCGGCTACAAGATCTGCAAACACACTCGTGTATAACGTATAATAATATATGTCGGATACTTTTCCTCGCCAACGTCTTTGCAGAGTCATCCAACTGGATGAAAATAGGGAATCCACTTTGTATCATGATATTTTGTGAATATAACTATACTATACTATGCTATAGAATATAGATAGATGTGTTCTTCCAAGAAGCGGAAAAATAAGGGCGAGATAACGACGAAGAAAGTCGGCATAGAATATAGGCGAAGAAGATGAACAGGAACATTAGTTAACAGGGAGAGCGAGAGAATATCTTGTGTATGAATTATATTTCACGTGTCATATCCTATCCAATCGTATCGTATCATGAAAGACGCAAGAGAAATAACATTAGTTTTAGTTTGCATTTCGCCTGTTGTGTGTGTCTGTCTATGTATGTGGATACAGTATCAAGTCATTTCATTACATTCCATTATAATATTACATTCGTGGTTTGTTCTTGCTCGGATTCAAATTCTTCGACTTGGAAAATCCTGCTTCCCCACTTTCACTTTCGCTCTCGTTCTCTCTCTCTCTCTATCTCCTTGCTTCACTTTCACTTTTGGATTCGAGGAAATCTAACGTCATCCAATGTGATATGATATGATATGATATTAAATAATATGATACAAACGTATCAGATATTATTAAGCATACACACAGTGTGTTGAATGTAGGGTATGGATATACATACAATATACATAAATACATAATACATACGTTGCATAGCATATAGTATGTATAAGGAGTTGGGATATGCAATCATCATCTTGGTCTGCATCTGGTTCTTCGTCTAGAAATTTACATGAGAGATCTAACGTGCCTGCGACTGAATAACCATAACGAACCGTATCCATGCATAACCGTATCCATTATCATTACGGCTAATCCCTTCTCCAGCCATTATACAAAAGCTGTGTAATGCCTTTCTCCGCACTTCTTTTACGTACATACATATAGACGACATAAGTAGATATAAAGATACATGTTACATATAAATTGGAATATGAATAGTAATAGTAATAATAATAATAATCTCTCAGATACTCCAAGACTCGAGTCTAATTCTAATTCTCATTCCTCCCATTGAAATGACAGTTGCCTTTCTCTCCGTCTCCGCTTAAACTCTTCTTTGTCTTGACGCTTTTGGTCTTCTTCTTGTACATTGTACGTGTACTTATGTAAAAAGATGACATGTTAAGTTGCACGATGCATGATGTGAATGATACTATTATGATGGGACAAAAATATGACGAATCTGGTCCATTTTTTATGTATGTATATTCCCTTTATCCCTCTGACCAGATGGATCGACTTGCTCTACATGTATTTCTTTATGTGTTTTTGTTCTATATCTATTTTTAGCAGGTACTTTCTCACGCTCGTGTCAAGTCGTGTGAACTTTATATTTTATTTACACAATAGTAGAGAGATTTGTAAATACTGTGTATTCGGCCATTGAAGATTGAAGACAATTACTTACTATATGAATGTATATGTATGTATGTGTTCTTAATTCTCGACTTTGATTGTGGGAAGATTCTGGATTCTGGTATTCACACTGTTTGCAGAATTCATCAAGTGTGCAAATAACAGGGACTATTGGCCGATTCAAGAGGCTCCCTATTATTTACCTTTGCTATTAGCTATTATGATTATTATAGTATGAATTATCTAGTTATAGTTTGGTCAAGGCCATAAATCATAAGCAAACAGTATTTCTATCTATTATTTATACTGCATTACATGAGGACGACTGAACACTGAACACTCGACTCGAGGAAGATCCGAGTCTTGAGAAATGCTGAGAATATTTGCGGAAGGAACAGATATAGAGGCAACGAGTCAGTGAATCTTATCCCAAGCAAATATGTACAATGTACAGTGTGACCAGATTTTTCTTTTGTGTTATTTTCCAAAAATTCTACTTTACGCGTTTAACAAAGAAGACAAAAAATTAAAAGTTTTCATTCCTTTTCCTTCGAAAAACGTTTAAAATTAAGAAGCCATGTGTACTTTTTATTTTTCATCCTCCTTCGATTAAATTTGTATAGTTAAATGTGTATTTCAAAGTTATAACACGCACAGTAGCCACAAGCCAAAGCTTGTTGAATTTTGAGTTTTCTCATTTCCTGTGGCAATATACAATGACTTACATTAGATGCATTTACTTATGTATATATACACACACGATTATGCTTATGACATAACTTACCTTACTCTTACATACTCTCATCTGGATAGAAATGGGAGATGGATTTATTTACTTTTCCTCATATGAACAGATGATGATCTAGATAGATACAATAAATACTGGTTCACATTTCATTCCAGTGTACAGTCATTATTTGTTAGTATGTTAATATGAATTATTTATTATCCGGGGCCGTCGTCGTCGGGTTTAATAAATAATAATGGAGTTCATCTCTCTATATTTTACGGCCAGATATCTATGTATATCTGTGCCTCTCGACGAAGAAATGATGAACGAGCCGTACAAGAATCGTATTTCCTATTTCTATCCATGTGCACTGTTCAGCCTCCTACATACATACATGTATGTACATCAAATCTCTTGAGTGCTTTTGGTCCGAAAGCAAAAGCAAGTGCTTTGTGTCTAGCATAATAAATACATAATAAATAATGCATGCTTAATCAAAATACAATGTACAAGTAAGAATTTAAATTTAAATGTATTTTAGAATTCGTACTGGCTTGTATGAGTAAGAATTGACCGAGAAATTGTCATTTAACCATATATGTAATATTATGGAAAATTAAAGTGGATTCCGCTTTTCGAATTTAGAAATTAACGTAAAAGTATTTATGTAAGTACATAGCAGGTAACTAACTAATAATCATGATGATGGGAAAGTTTGAAAATGCTCACGCGTGGCCCAACTATCCAAATAATAATCAAATATTGTACACAAGTTGTGTATAGTTGTACAAATACAAACAAGACAAAGTTGTACATTTGAAATACTTGCTAATTACTAGTAATTATTTATGCACTGCTTACACTCTCGCCAACTTTTGAAAAGTTTAAAAGTTGGAGTTGGGAATTTCAATGTAATTATAAATATGTACGGACATGTTGGTGCATGAAAAGTTTAAAGAAGAGCAACTATAGCTAATTGTTTGTTTTTGTTGTTTTAAAGCTGGCTAATCCGCAGAGCCACAAGCCGCCGATGAAGGTGGCGACGATTCCCTTCACCCACACTGACTCCCTCCTCCAAAAACATCATTTGGACATGTACAATCACATGAAGCAGTTTCCCATCGCCAGCGTCAGCGAGGGAGTTGCCGCCGTCCGGGATGGCAAACTGGATGCACTGATATACGATGGTCCTGTCCTCCAATATGAAGTTCTTCAGGACGCCAACGGAACCTGCCAACTACTCATAGAAGGAGCCTGGAGTGCGTACACCGGATACGGTCTCGCCTTCCCCAGGCATTCCAAGTATGAAAAAATGATACTTCATTCAACTTTTTGAACTCAATTTTTGGAAATTTGCTTTGAAATCATGCTAAAATTTCTGTATTTTGTCTAACCTTGCAGATATCTCCATTTATTCAACAAAAACCTCATGGAGTACAAAGAGAGTGGTGAGTTTAATTTTTTAAGGTATTTTTCAACTAATTATATTATATTACCGATTTTAAAAGATCAGCTTTCTCCAATTCTGCAAAACCTTTGAATTTTTCATATGTTAACACTATATCACAGCATATCAGAAACGGCAATCGACATCATGCATAAAATTTGGGCCAAATTTTGTTGTAATAACCATGTGGCTGAGATTTCATCTCACATAAAGCATTTGTAAATTTCATAAAAAAGCATTTGAAAGTTGCCACAGTAACACAAAATTTGCAGCAACTATC
Source organism: Sminthurinus bimaculatus (assembly GCA_034698285.1). NCBI lineage: Eukaryota > Metazoa > Arthropoda > Collembola > Symphypleona > Katiannidae > Sminthurinus > Sminthurinus bimaculatus. The sequence goes on along the minus strand of JAQIVE010003193.1, from coordinate 3,481 downwards.
AAGGACATCTACATAGGCGGAGGAAATGTAAGCCAATATATTATACATACATCTGTTTTGAAAAAGATAAGATACATATGTTACTCTGCAATTTTCTCAAACCAGAGGAGCAATCAGCAGCGGAATCAGAACAAGGAAAAAATCTTTGGTCCATGATCGATGACCAACTGTTTGACCCTGATGCCGCCTAAATTGCTCCATTTGGCGAGAATTTCTCTCCTGATAAGTAAACCATCAACCATTTCCCTCCCTCTGTTTTTTCCAAGGTCTCTTCACATTGATTTTTTTTGGGGGTGTGGAAAATCTACATTTTGTCCATTTAGATCCTCCGACTTCAGACTCCCGGTCCAGCAAAGCAAAGCAAACTGGACAATAAGTCTCCAATTTTTTACAATCTGTATGCATTATATGTGCAAGTGCAATTTTTATTTTAATCCTCCTCCTGGGAAATTTGTTCAATTGGCTGGCTATTAGACATTAGATCTTGCAAGTAATTTTTGTAGCACAATACATTACAAATTACATATTGATTTTGATTTTTATTTTGGGCGAGACTTGAATTGAAAAACGAAGATTTTGAATTGCACTGGAGAACTTTGTTCCCTTTAACTACATATTCTTACGTTGCTTTCAGCACAGTTGATAATCAAAAATTCTGAGGATCCCTGCTCAAAACCTGAAACCCACATACACACATACATACATAGAAGTACAAACAAAGACAGTCCTTTGAGTGAGTGAGCTCTGTACAACTTTAATTTTGGCAAACTGAAATGCCAGATGCAATTCTCTGGTCTGGAATCCGCACACAGTCTTGAGATTGACTGCAAACAAAAGGAAGAAGAAGAGGAATGCTGAAGATAAGAATATTTGTAAATATCCTCCAAGGTCAAGAAGAAAGAGGGCAGAGGGCAGAGAATGAATGAGGATTGAAGTAAAAGTCGTTGAAGGATCGTCTCGTTTCTTTGTTTTCTTTTCTTCTGTGCTCTCCTTCCATTTCAATGGCTGATGGTTGATCGTTGATCGTTGCTGCCTGCCTCAAGGAGCAGACACATAGACTACTTACGTATGTGTAAAGAGTATAGAGCAGAAAGAAATAGTTGAGACAAGAAAAAGCAGGAGAGGAGTCAAAGAATAGATGATGATCGGAAATGTATGTAGTATGTACAATGTACATGTGTGTACGTACATCTCATTTTGTAAAGGAGAAAGATCAGCTGGCTGAACAATTCTTCTTCATGCCTAGTTTTCTCTGTCTTCTTTCGTTTCCTTTCACCATCCACCAATTCCACAGGCTGATGGACAAGATAATGAGGATGAAGGAATGGGAGAAAGAGCAAGAAGAGAAAGAACGAGAGAAATGTGTTATCGCTATCGCTAAAATGTATTGAGCCACCTTCCAGTCGAACCACCAATTCACCAACAACCTTACACTTGTATGATATGATACTGAGGTAGATGATAAGAGTATAGATCAGTACATGTGTGTAGTGTGTAGCATTGTAGTATATTAGACACACTCTCGAACCAGCTTAAAACAAGGAGTATCTATCTATACTTAAACGAGGCTTAAGAGATAAAATTTACAAACAGTTTCATACTCTCTTAAGCTACTTTTCCATCACTCTAGATACCTTATAGCAAACATCAGTATCAACAGCTACCTCTTTTTCTCTCCTTTACTTGATCCCCTTTCCTTGAGCGCAAGTCTAATTACGGTCTCTTGAGAAAATTTAGGAATTTTCGGCCCAATGTCAGGAAACAAAAGATTACAAGTTGACAGTGAGCTTGCTTTTGCACGTCAACTAAATTAAGATACAAAATGTAAGGAAATTTCTGTATTATTCTGAAATTACGTATTCCTGCCTTCGATTGATCCTTTAACCAAATTTCCAGACTGACTGTCAGCTGAATAAAGCAATTATGTTATATATCTATACAGGACGACAGTCGCCTTGAGTCTTTTCCCGTCCTGTCAAAACAAGGATTTCACAGAAATTAAATTATTTACGTTCCATTACGGAAAACTGAAAAAAACTGGATTTTAATAAGGTTTCTCCCTGTAGTAAAATATTTTTTTAAGATTCATAGAACGGCCTTCTTTTTTCGTATAAGAAGGTCTCCATTTTCTGTTACGATTTCTGCACTAGCTAAGAGAACTGCGGACAAAGTCAATATATATGAAAACCTGTTTTGTTTACCCAAGTTTACCAACTTGTTCTTTTTCTTGTTTGTTTGTGTGTGTACTTATACATAAATCTGGGAGGAAAAATTGTTTTTGTAATTCTCTTACGAGTAATTCCCAATTCCCCAGGTAGGATTTTCCAAACCAAACCAGGCCAGAGATTTTTGAATGTACAATGTACATAGATGGTGTGGTACAAAACCGGGTGTTTGGAATCGGGGGCACCGGGCAAGTCGCCGGGTTCTAATAATAAAGAATAAAGCGCCTGTTTGAGAAAAACGAGAGAGGAAGAAAGAAACGAGGGATAAAAGGGGGAGCGTGAAAAGAGTAAATTGCTTCCAATGAAATATGAAAGAGAAGGCAAAGTAGATGGGGAGAAAGGGGAAACGATGTGTATCCATCTCATAATCGTATCGTATATCGTATCTTAGACATCCTTTCAAACCTTATACATCATACATCCATACAATATGTTATGAACGTGTGGTATATTTATCCATATGCGGTTCATTCATCGTTGAGGCTGCTTTTCAGGGAAAAAACGGTTGCGAGAAAGTCCAATTGTGGTTTTTGCTTGTGCAATACGTACGTATGTGCTCAAGGCGAATCGAGTTGAGTTGAGTTGAGTCGAGTCGAGTCGACTTTAGTCGAAGGGAGAATGATTGTTGATTTTTTCCCCTCTTTGATCTTCTTCGTCTTCTTCTTCATCCGTCTGCTTCATCCGTCCCCAGACTCACTTTCTCTTTTGTTGTTGTGCCTTTCTATCCGTGCATCTATCTATTTTTCTCCAGCTTCTGCTCCAGCTCCAGTTTCCAGTTTCCATACCATTACATTAGTCGAGTCAACCTCTGTGCTGTGGAAAAGCTTTCTCGGCCGCTTTCTTCCTCACACGCACGTCTTCCCTGCGCCTTTGTCAAGTCGCTCCAGACTTTCTCCCGTTCATTCCCCTTTTTGTCCGTTGACGTTGACTCTGACTGTGGCTGTGACTTGGACGTTGACACTGACGTTGGATAGGAAAGTCTGACTGACTGACTGACTGACGATGAGACTCTTTTCGGATTTCGAGGGGCTCCAATGGAATCGTACCATACAAATATACATATGTACAATATGATACGAGTTGGATTGAATTTTGACTTGGAAATTGACTCCGCTTTTCTTCTGCTTCTTCGTCTTCGTCTTCTTTTTTGACATTGTATTGTCACAGCAGGAAGCGGGACGGAAAGGGAAGAGAAAGGCCGTCGCCGGCGAGAACATTTTACTTTTTTACCTACTCTATCCTTCTTGTGGCCCTTC
>JAQIVE010003192.1:0-17442 GCA_034698285.1 Sminthurinus bimaculatus | reverse complement strand
CTCGGGTCTGCCTATGGGGATGGATGACCTATACCACTCGATCAGGTTCATCGAGATCTACAAAATGGTATAGGTTTTATGCGAATCCCAGCCGTGCACTTGCTGAGTGTGCATTGTCAGATTGGGATAAACAATGGAAAACTTATGTGGTGTGTCTAATTCTGAAAACACTTTGTCTCAAGCTTTTCCGCACTGACGATGTACATATTTGGACTTTCATTCACGGACTGACTGACTGACTGAGGCGAGTAAAGCCTTGTTCTTTTACTTTAATTTACTTTTACGCTGTCTGTTTGCTCGATATTGACGGGCTTGTATAGTATAAATACGTTTTTTAAACATATTTAGTTCCTTTCGAATTATAAATTAATTTTTTAAAACCAAAACTAGCAAGATTCAACTAGTAAACTTGAATCTTGAATTTGAATTTAAGTTTTAAAATAAAAAATAAGCCATTTCTTCATCATTATAAAGTGAAATGGGATGAAAATATGCAGCAGAAGAAAACTTAAGTCACGCTCTTTGTTATAAATTTTTGCTTCATTTACCTACTCTCAACTTTACCCACAGCATAAATATACACAAAATATAAGCACAAAACTTTTAGAGAACTTTGAGACGGGAAACACTTTAGATGCCATGAATTGTCATAAATGCACATTTGTGGGTAAAACTTGGCCAGCTTGGTGCATGTCGTGACCATTTAAAAAATTACGGTATTTCATCTCCTCACTTTAACTCTCAGCTTTCTGTATGTATAGCTCTTTCGTTCTCACTATCGTTTTCTGACGAATTCTGCTTCGCACTTTGAATTTCTCTGTCACATTTGATTATATTATATTAAAAAATTTTTACCAATAATTGATAAAAGTTTTAATTTTTTATAAATACTTGTTAAACTAAACCGTATTCTTTGTAAATACTTGAAATGCATACATGCATTTTTTCACATTTGCAAATTCAATAGAGTGCCCGTGAAATATGAGTTCATCGTTATTGTCAAAATACACAAAAAATGACAGTCACTATCAATTTACACTTATATGTACATCTGCATTTGTTTAATGATCCCAAAGTGTAAAAAAAGAATTTACAAGCATTTGATTGCCATACAATAATATATTTTCATAATTGCTTCATGAAATTTCGCTGATCCACAACGGGTTTATTTGTGGCAGAATTTGACTCACAATAAAATGAAAAAACGTGAGGTAATCTTACACCCTTTCTGCTTGTACTTGTAAGACTTCAAAGGACTAAAAGCTATTAAACTACATTCAGTTTGTAACAATAGCATCTGTGTATTTACATAATAATGTATAACGTGATTCGGAAATGAAATCAAAATGATAAACATAGGCAACTCCCATCATTAAGACAGAAGAATAACGCCGAACTAAGTAGTTTAGATTTTAACTGTATTAGCATAATCATCATGAACAAACCCTTATTCATCTACTGATATAAATACTTAAAACTCAAAATCCATCAATAGAGGGGTTCAACCAAGCTCATGCCATATTTTACACTCTTGAGGTAGGAGACAAATTAATTCTTGAAAAATTCTATGTAAATATGCCTAAGATTTACATTCTTTTTCTCAAATCTCAAAAATCTAGGTAATAGATTCAAGTTTGCTGAACCTCTTTAATGAATAAAACTAAATTACGGCCGTATTTATAACTAGATTATGAATAATTATATTATTAATAAAATACTTGAGCATATTATACATTATTTTTCTTAATTTCGTCATCGGAACAGAAGAGATACCGATGTTAAAAAAATTAGAACAAAGGCATACACGACGCATGATATAATGATGAAAAAAATGAAAGGAGATCCTATAACACTGATGATCGTAACAGAGTGAAGAATAGCAGCGGACAGCTTTGTATTGTGTTTCTCAGTCGAATATAAAATGAAGTGAGAGTGTAATAATATCAAGAACATGATGATTGTTCTCTTTGTTCATTATCTTTTTAAGCCTAAAAATATTTGCCTTCTATTATTTTCCCGTAATGTACTGATACATACACAGCACACAACTGGTCACTAACAAGCAACTGTATACGCAAATACTGATAACAACAAATAATACAGTTAGAAAAGTAGTTCACATTTTTCTGATCACTTCATTCCAGAACCTGGTGGGGATTTGATTGACGGATTCCAACAATGGATTTGTTTTTAACGAGTAAAGGATAAGTATAGAAAGAAGATCAATAAATCACATGTGGTACAAAGGTAGGCAATTCACGGAATTTGTGTTTGAATTTCCATACAATTGAATTTCAATTTGCATTTCTAAAGTTAGAAAAGTCGTGAAAGCGATATTAATATTCATGACATTAATATTCATACATTTTCCAATAATAACATTTTTGAGCTTTGTCAGATCTCGACCAGTGAGTGAGTGCATAAATATTTTAAATTTTAAAATTGCTCATCATCTTTTCATTAAAATATTGCTTTCAAGTTTTTTATCCAGATTTCGAGCTTTTGCTCTTTGGCAATAGAATTTACAATTTACTTGATAAAACTGCTTCAGGCTGCTTTGTTTGTGGTCTACATATGATGCATACGCGCTTCAATAAATAATGATAACTTCATTGCGTGTCTTTGAAATAAACAGTCGATGGGGAAAGACAACAACAAAATCGAGAGGAAAGAAGAGGAGACTGTGTGCTTCCTCCTCGGAAAGAGTATGTGCTCTTATTTCTTGCATTTTCACACATTTTGCTGTATGTTCTGTTTATGTATGTTGTACAACTGACACACAGAGAAAGAACCAACGCGATAACTTGTTCAACTGATTGTGAGGTGGAGCGTGGAATAAAATGTTTTGACATGAAAAAAATGTCACACGTCACAGGCTACACTTGATCATCATTCTATCTATGCTACTTTTTGAGTGTTTCTGTAGACGGTGTACCGTCTGTTCATTCTTCAATATTTACGAAAGTTTTTATTCGCAAAATCAATCTAGAGCTATGTATATAAGCTTTTGTATTCAAGTAATCTTGTTTAGATTTCAAGCTTGCTGAGAGCCACAAATTAAATGTGTGCTGTGCTTAAAAATATAAGACAAATATTTAAGTATGTACTCGTAAGTGTGAAGTGTAAACTCTAATGTCAAATTGTCATCGACGTTTTTTGTCCTTTATGTTCGACGTTTGATAGATCTTTGATTTGTTTTTAGCATAAAAACGGAAGAAGAAACAATGATTTATCGTTGGAAGGTTTTGTATATGGGCGTACATACTATTTTTTCTCAATTTTAGAATTCCATAATAAAATTGCAAGATATCCACGCCGAATTACCGATTTGTTTCAGACTGACATTTCAACGACATCAGATACATAATAATATGTACAAAATGCATGGAATGACACGTTTTTTGCTCTATACCTCTGACTTAAAATGATGCATGAACTTTGAATATGTAACTAAATACGTATAAGTAACAGCGTGAGCTTAAATATAGATAAACTTTAAACTACAATTTTTGATTGAAACATAAAATGGACAATGTTATAGAACTTAGGTAGGTGTGACGTCTCCACATCTCATTCTCAATTTTGGGGTGTGTAAGTATACTGCATGTATAAGCATGTTTCCTTTGGAAGCAAGAGAGTACATGTTTGCGTAATATCTTATTGTAATTTTATATAATAAGCCCATTCCAAGATTTGGTCTTTTTAATCAAGTTCACTTCAAAAATGTATATGTGCCTATGTATATATAAATTACATGCATGAAACCCTGGGATGGACACTAAATATGAATGTATGTATGTAGTCTAGAGTTATGTATAATGCACTGTTATTCATATGCTGTAGAAAAAAGATATTATGCATTCACAATAATTTAGTTTTTATTTCCATATTGTCTGAGTATAATGGGTACTTTCAATTTTTAATCATATTTACTTTTACGCTTCACCCTTGATTGATTCGAGTGAAGCTAATTTCATAATTAACAAAAAAATTAGTCTCTTTACGGACCTTGAATGATGATGATAGTAATAGTAGTAATATATGATCAAGAATCAAGAAGCAAGCCAATTCTATCCACGGCGCAACGCACAATGGAATGAAATTGTCATATTGTTATTATGTACAATTTGGTATTATTGTGTCAACAAAATTAAAAGTAAATATGTATGACCGTATTGTTTGAAGTTTGAATCTCATTTATGTATGCAGGATTTTCAATGTTCGCTATTTCAATTTGCTTGATTATTAGTCACAGCCACCCAAAAAATATACACAAATTTTTGAAGGAGATTAACTTTGAAATTTAAATCCAAGCATGATTGCTCTCAGTTGCCAGAAATTGGTTGAAAATAATTGTTCAGCAATTGCAAAATCAAGTGATATGATGCTCAATGCTCACTATAGTTACTTGATACAGTTTCTCAAAAGTAGTATATAAGAAAAAGTTCACAATCCATTTTGAGACAATTCTAATTGATTACACGTAATTCTTTTGTACATTATTGTACTTAGATCTTAATGTTTTTATTGGCAATGAGGTTAATACATATTGGTTAGAATCTGGACTAGTTAAAAATTCTCTCTAAATTAAGGAATATCTTTTTTTACTGTCAAGTTCGATATAATGAAATTAAATTATAATGGTATTAGTACCACATACATACAGCCTACTTGATATAAAATACATAAATGAGATTCCTATAACTGCAATGGCATACATAATAAATCGTTATTATTCTACCACGAAAAAACCACAGTGTATAGACCAAGCAAATTGAAACATGAAAAAATGACACAAAAGATGTGCTTGTCTTTCGTGATCTTCATGGCCAATACATTTTTAACTGAGGAAGAAAAAGAAGGGAATGGAGAAAATAGCAAAGTGAATTATGACTGACTTTGTAAATTGTTCCCACAAAAGTGTTCTCACCATCATTTTCATTTTATATCCCTAACCCGAGTGCATGCATACATGCAAACATATTAGATGAGTATAAGTTCAAGATGATGTTCTGCGAGCAAAAGATGAAAAATGATGACAACTAAAACTAGCCATGAAATCTAAAGATTTCTATAATCGAATTTTGTTGTACTTGTGTTTTGGTTTTCGTTAAAAAAATATACCCCTGTACTTGAAACATATTAGATGGTTCTTCTGTATTCAGTGTATAATAAGACTAACCATTTTTTTGTTCACAAAAATCGTTCAAATTATGACAGTGAAAGCTTCCCTTTATTTCTCTCCATTTCTCTCTCCCTTTGAATCAAAGGGCAGTGAACATGATACATAGCTGGAAATTAATCATAAACTATTGTCAAGTGTAATACAATATCATTATGTTGCCTCTATAATTTTTCTGTGTGCAGTGCTTGCGCTTGCAGCTCATTTTCAATTGGTATAAGATAGTAATTTTGCTGTGCTATCAAATGACAGCCTTTATCTTTTCATCTTTATTTTTAACCACTGTACTTATTACTTATGTTTCTATATTTTCCAAAGATTTATTTTCTACATTGTTCCATTTATAGATATATAAGTACATAATATACTAAATGCATCAGGTGCCTACAAGTTGAGAAAGTGAAATTGAAAGACATTAACTCTGTTAACTAATCAACTTGTTATTGAGATATTGAAGTTTATACATAAGCACACACACACACACAAACAAATGAACCTGAGATATGTCACTACTTGTCGGATCATAATTGTGTCTATTGTAAACTGAAATCAATCAATAGATTAGAACTTTCTTAACTTTTTCCCATGTTGACCAAGTTGTTGCATTTAAATTTTTCACCACAAACAAATTAGCAACCATTTCAAACAATTTCGGTTCAGTCAAGTGCAAAGGAATTTCAATGTTTATATTGTATGTTGTATGTACTGTGTACAGTGATCAATTTGTAAATATTGATTATTGATTTGTAAATCTTAAGCTCGTCTTTTATATAGCAGATGACCAAAACAAAAATCATTAATGTTTGCTACTCATCTTGTTTCGTCAACACTCATTTAAATTTCTTATTTAACAAGCTCAAGTCATGTGTATACTACTTATGCTTATGTTCATTATACATGCATACAAATTACGAAAATAATTTCTTGGAATCTTTCTAATAGGTTGTGAAACTTTTTTTTTACGCTAACCATTCCGTGCCCTAAAATTAACCAGTGAAGTTGATGTCTTACGTTAACCAAATACACAGCTCATATTTAATTAAAATCAGGTGAACGCATACAAATTGTTAAACAGAATAAAATCTATCGAGGAATGCAAATATTAAATCATCAATAAAATGGATGTGAAATCTCAGTGTTTGGGTGCAATAAGACAGAAATCAACACTCATGTACAGATAAATCGGTACAGCCATTAACAGACTATATGCATACATTTTTATTTATTGATCCGTATAAAAATAATACTATCCTTTTATACCATCATACCATGGTTATCTGTGTACAACTACTGTGATAACTTCTCGTTATTTGTACGTGCATATTTTGCAGCTATTATTATTAAGTTTGAAGAGAGAAAGTAATGCAAAAACATTGAAAGCATGTGGATGATACTAGCTGATATAGGTGCATGCATTCAAAATATTCAGTATTGATCCATTCTTTTTGGATAATGTTTTTCATCATATAGTCGTAGAAAAGGCTCAATATTAAATGAGTAAAATACATCTGAAGGCTCTCAATCTCAAAAATGTTAATGTCTTAAAGCTAGAAGCATTTGGTGAAGGCTCATCTTATCTATTATCTATGTATAGTGGATAAGTATACATATGAACAGGCCTCATTGCTCTTCAAGATAGGCTATGAAACATTATTATCTGTATGAAGATCATTATGGCATTTCTTAGTATAAGAGTATTATGTATAAATTTTCCTCGTCCCGGTGATTCTATTGAAATGGTTGCGAATCTATCTTACCAAATTTAGTCGTAGACGAGCCTCCTTTTCTTGCTTTCTCATCTAAACAAACTATCACTCACAGCTCACAACCACGGGCACAAATCAAGAAGTTTGTGTTTGCTTATTGTTATTACACATGTATGAGGTGTGTATTTGTATTTATATTTATATTCGTCGGGGCACTGTGTTGGCATTATTGCGTTGGTATTCTACGAATATTACTGCACGAGATTATGATGATAATGTTGTATATTTTCATTTCTAATACAATGCATGGTTGAAAAACTGGACAACAATGGTCAAAAGAAACAAATCACAAAACTGTAGTATGGAGTATGGGTTTTTACATACATTCTAATAACATTATTGAATGAGGTAGCAAATATTGTGCATTACAATGCGTTGAATCCTCATTAACCAGATCGTATAACATATTGGACATTGGCTTTCGCTCTGCATAGAGAATAGAGAGATACATTTTTCCATTAAGTATAATAACATGTGCTCTTTTTAATAGAAAGATCCGTAGCTCAAAAGTACAATACCATATATAATGGGAGAAACATGGATATCTACTAATAATGAGGAGGCGTTATGTACCCATAGAAAAATGTTATACAACAAATAGAGTTCTAACCATCAAATGGTCCTGAAGCCTGAGTTTGATTCTAACCCAAAACAGTCGTGATCTACCGTTTTATCTACCAGCAGAAAAATAATAGACTACCGTGCAAAGTTGTAGAAATATCACTAATCACTGATCAAATCTTTCACGCACAAAGTATAAATAGAAAAAGGAGGGATTTGAGTTGAGACATTTATGCAAACTTATCGTGCATATTTAATACATGCGTTTTTATTAACAAAACAAGCAAATGCTTGTATAGTCTACGTTTTTCGACAAAAAACCTGTTACAAATATTTTACACTGTAGACGATAATCAAAATGTAAAATGCATCTTATTAATTTCAAGATAAATAATGCAACGAAACTATGCTTAACCTCACTAAGCATGCTAAGTCATGACGCACATGTGAGACATAAGATCATTGAATGAATAAGAATTTTAAGAGGAAATCTCTTTTCATTTTAGCAATAAATCAAACGTAAATTAAAGTTTTTTTTAACAATTTCTTCAGTGCAATCATAATTTAATTGTACTGTTTAAATTCGATCTGTCGTTTTGTTTAAATATTTTTATTGTCGATAAAAATTAAGAGCAGAATAATCCATCATGCTTGTTGTTCCGTCGGTCACGCCATGCACGTTACGTTACGCAGTTGTTTGTAAGGAAAAGTGATATTTAAATAGGGCAAAAATATAAGTAAAAAATGACATGAGCAAGAGACTCGGAGTAAATAATAATAACCATTGATTGTTATTTTCTCTTTCCAATATACATCTCTCACACACACACACACAGGTTGAGAGACGGGGATGAGAGCGGTCGCATTCATTTGAAACACGTAACAGACGTTTAAGTGAGCATAACGCTTTTAAATCTCCTCCTTTCATTATCTCTAAACAAGAGGCCCACACACAAAAACAGGTACAAACACCAGTGCATTAGTTGCATCAGCGACTAAACGACCATAATTTTTATCACAAATTGCATGAAAGCTAAAGATCAAAATGCTGAAATCAGTGCAAAATGAACTAGATGTAATTGTTCTTTTACGATTTATGACGATTGATGCTTATTACTTATGTAAACGATTTATACGATATGATTGGGCGTGTCGCAGGAGAATAAGCCGTTTGATTTAACCCAACGAGCTGCAAATAATGAAGCAATTAATCCTAATGTGCAACAAAAGCTCGTGATATTTACTTTTTACTTTTAGTTTCCGGCGTAATCGATCATTCTTGGACAACTATACACTCATAGATCATGTAACACACTGTGAGATTGACCAAAGAATGTGTATTATTCGATAGTACATTAGAAAAAAGCTTTAGCCAAGTCGTTAACACCCTTTCAGCGCGCTAATCGCCTGTTAAGCCTGTTGCTAAGCCTATTTAATTTAGGATCAGCCGACGAGGACTCTTTTCTATAATGCGATCAAATTAAATCAAGTCAAATCAAATTTACTGTGAGCAAATAGCAAATCAAATTTTCCCAGTTGACTTACATACAAACGTTTTGTAACGGAGGTTACACTTAATTTGCTTACGTACTTTGCTAACAATGTGTCACGTAGATGTGCGACTTCTTGTCACACATACACAGATTGTCGTATCTTTTAACAGGGTAGCGTGCAAATTTCAGATTATGAAACGTCCACAACAAACTTGTCAGAAATACTGGTAAGAATGTCTTTGCGGAAAAGGGCGATGTAGATCGCAGTTAGATTTGGGCTGAATATATTTTTTCGGCTCATCAAATTTGTCACAGGATTACAAAAACAGTGTTCAACATGTATGTATAATGTATACGCGGCATTGCAGAAACAAATAAATGTTCTGAATGAAGAGTGTTCCTTAGAGCTTGGAGAGCGGAGGAAAGTTAGTTATGTGTTATGTCTCGTTATCAGCAAGTCGTCACAGCTCGTTATATAATATCACGTCATTTTTGTTATTTTCGTAGTTTCTTCAGTCTCGGCTAAACTAATAGTGAACCAAGATGGGGAGTGGACAAATGATACAGTTTGGTGATGTATTTGTGTATAACAAGTTGCAATTCCGCTCCAAAGGAAACGAGGGGAAAAGGTGTCATACGTATGAGCTTCTGTGTTATTGTGTACATTTAAGTATTACGTGACATGCAACGATTAATTTCTAGCTCTAATTTTGTTCGACCACATGGTACAGACAATAATATGTAATCATTGAATTATTTGACACTTAAAGCGTGCTTTCTGTCGAGAAAAAATTGATCTAGAAATTTTCACTTTGAGCTTTGTACGGAGCTACCAAAGAAAGATAGAAATAAAAGTGTCACACAAAATCTTATGCAGTCCACAACCTGTGTCCTTAATTTTCCCCACTTCCTTACTTTTATCGATAATATATCAGTAATCAGTAACCAGTAGTCTTAGGATTTAAAATGTTATGCACTGTGTAAAATTCAATAAAGCTCTTACCCGCTCAAATCCTCCATGTACTGTATGTTGATGTGCCTAAAAAAGACAAAATCAAAATAAACAAACTAGGTTATAAGAGGCAGCTTTTGGGCTCATAATTGGAGAAATTTTTAAAGTATTTCTACAAAATAAGCCAATAAAATTAAAGGACAATTTGGGGCTTTTACGCATTGCTAGATTGCTTTTTTACCTTATGGCAACTGTGAAGAGAATGATGATGATGCCGACCACCTTCCATTTTGATTTATGTCCGATTAAATTAAGTACCACTCAAAGACTATGTAAATACATGGGTAACTATGTATTTTTTTGTTAATTTATACAATACTACGATCTACAGCGTCACAATCACAAAAACACAAAATTCAGCACCTTTACAATTCGGAAAATCCTTTTTTCAATTTTTAACTTGGAAATTAAATTGGAGAAAATCACTATCACAAACTTTTCTTCTTCTCATTAGTAATTACGTTGAAATGAGTCCAAAATGAAAAACCTGGGCTGACTATTTACATTTTTAATCCTGGAAACCCCGAGTTGAAGCCCCATATTTAGACCATGTTTTTTAGTAGAAAAATATGTTTCTTTTCCAATGCTGCAGCATACACAGCTGGAGAATCGTCAAATTTTCAGTGCGTATTTTCCTTTGTCCTAGAAAAATGATTTACACACAAATAGTGCGTGTCACTGCTCACTGTATGTACAATATTCTCTATTTCACGTAAAGTAATTGAAGTCTAGTTACAGCGGAAGGAGGTAGAAAAAAAATGAAAACGTTATCAAGTTTATCACATATGTATTCCAAGCTCAGCTTGAAAAGTAGATTAGTCAGTTACGATGTTAATGTTGATGGTGATGCGATATTCCGTGGTAGAAAAAAAGAGGAAGGAAATGACGGTTATGCTGAGAATTAGAATCCAAAGCCGGAGGAACAAGAACGAGAGAAGCAACACAAGCACACATATACACACACTCGCAAGTTTACGAGCCTGAGAATTCACTGAAAAATATGTATGTATACCCCTCAGAACACAAATACGACGACGGCGACAACAATAACAACAGTCCTTGTTGCTTATTTCCACGTTGAGTGCTTACTGCTGATGGTTGACGGTGTGCTCAAGACGGAATCTGAATGGAAACTAAAGCATTGTTGGGGTTTTGTGGGAAAGTCGAACGGTTGTTGAGGAAGACAGAATAGACAGATGAGCCTCTCTCTCTCTCTACAATTTTACCTGATATGTATCTAAAAGGAGTTTGCTATTCCTTCTTTCATCAATGTAGATTCTTTACCCATGTACCTATATTATATATCTTGAGAAAAAGGAGAGGGACAGAGTCTACAGTGCATAACCATATACACACATTTACACGTTTCTATTATAAATAAGTAATAAAGCAGAAGAAAGAGAGACTCATGTACATACATATGTACACATTACACACGTATAAATTTTATTCTTACGTTTGTTCTCTGCCCATTTATCAGTACTGCAGGACTTTAACACTTTTATTCCATACCCGTGATGAGTAATGCGTTACATATTGTACACATACACTTTGTACTACTTTTAAACCTTATTATAGGTAACTTGTGTCTGTAGTTTGTAGATATGTATGCTGTGCAAATGCTACGTAAATCTTATTTCTTATGTGATTAAATCTTGTGAGTGACTGTAATGTGCTTATTGCTTACCCTCTACGTCTACCGTATGTAAACATAAATATAAAAGACTGGCAGCAGACAGAATTTTTCACTGATAAAGCTTTTTGTAAAAAAAGTCTAATGTGCGTATATTATACATATGCATTGATAAAGCCAGTATTTTAGTCTCAGTATTTATTAATGAATTTATTGTAGGATATCTTGTGTATGTGAATTCTGAAGAAAAACTACAAAGACTTTTGAGATTTCAAGAAGCTCTTGACAACCTGGTGAAAAGATACTCTGTAATACAGAGTCTGTATATTGTAGATGTTATATTATTAATATTCATGCTGTTAGCTCGTTGATAGCATTTTATGTCTTTTTTTGCAAATTGCAGTTCCATACTTTCAGGACAAACATTTGAGAATTGGATAATATAACAAGACATTTTTGCTTTGTGAGTAGTGTAAAGTGTAAGGAGTAAGGTATGCGCATATATATATATAGCTTTGACATGCAACTACTTGAGTTGGGAACAGTTAAAATACTCAAGTAAAGTTAAACTCGAAACCAAAGCTAATTCTCTTCTTTTCATTTTTATTCAATGATATAAGGAATTGCACTTGCTCACTTGTTCTTGCCAATTTTTTGGATATAAGGTTAAAACTTAAAATTCTGTATACTACACACATTCATGTAGAAGCTAAATTACTTTTGTGTATAAACATAAATGCAAGTATGTATACAGAAAGGTATGAAAATATATATTCAGGCATATGTAAAATGTAGTGTGTGATTATAGACTATTAAATATTTACACAGTTGAATTTTTACAATTAAAGCTCTTTTGAAAAGAATCCTGTCTGCGTCTTTGTGTGTAAGGAAGTATGTATGTATGTATACAATTTTAGATCCTCTTTTATTTCCCTTTGATCTCTTTAGTTTTTTGTATTTACTGTATATTTATTATGCATACTTACTATGTACTATATGTATCATGTATCCTAAGCAGTGAGTAGACGGGTTCAGATCTCTTATGCATATGAAAATAAAATAACAAGTCAGAGAGGATTCCACTCTTTAATTTAATCTTCTTTAAGCATTAAGTAAACAGAATGTAAAGTCTCCTATGTTTTTGCATTCATTTAGGAATCCATTGATGAAGGAGAATCCTTTCAATTAGGCTGTCTTCTGTGTATGAATATATCTGTATTTTGCTTCACGACACCGAGGGTATAATAAATCCCGATTCCGCTTGTGTAACGGAGATAAAAATTTCTTACCGTTCATTTTATTCTTTTCTCCTCACCTAAATGCTTAAATATGACGAAAGTACTAGACGACCTCTGCTGTCCCAGTCGAAACATGAAGTATGCACGTTAATTAAGTTTACAGAAAGATTAAAAGCACTTGAAGCAATTAGCTTTGGTATCAAATGTCTGTAAATTAGTAAAACAGAGCAATTCAAGAGTCTGAAACAAAGCTATAGGTTCAATGCTATTTGTAAAGAATGAAAAAACGTACTAATATGTATTTTGGGAAAGAGGAAATATATGTATTTAATATTTAATTACAAATACTAAACTTATAATATCAATGGCTTCTGGCATGATTTTTGCCGTTTCATCTAAACATAGGAAATTTTTCATCAATTTGTACATTAATTCATCAATCTTATGATGTTACTTGTGAGGAATTTTGGTATGTAATGTGAAAAACCACAAGGAAAAAGTAGCTACCTTTAATCCTTTGGTGTTAAATGCTTCCTGTATGTACATATACATAAATGTGTGTATTATATGCTGACATCAGAATTTTACTTGCAGAAGCTCTCTAATAGCAATTATAAAAGCACAAGCTATAGTGTTTCTGTCTGTTATGTATTTTTGTAAATATATTAAATACTGATTCCCAGGTGAGTGAACTTTCTTTCCTCATTCATCTTGACAGTTTCGTGGGCTTATGTCACATTCATATTCCTAAAGAAAATGTTTAAAATATAAAAACTTAATTCTGAAAGAACATGCAGTGTTAATTACTAATAATTATTCATGTATTTAGTGTTTCCTACAAGTGTATGACAAGTACATATGTAGCTGCCAACAACAATAACTGTCAACTTATTTTCGAAAACAAATTCAAGAGGAAGCTACTAAAACGCGAACCAATACTGTGTGTAT
Source organism: Sminthurinus bimaculatus (assembly GCA_034698285.1). Lineage (NCBI taxonomy): Eukaryota > Metazoa > Arthropoda > Collembola > Symphypleona > Katiannidae > Sminthurinus > Sminthurinus bimaculatus. The sequence continues at coordinate 3,609 of JAQIVE010003192.1, read as the reverse complement.
AATATTGTAGAAAGTTAATCAGAGTTCGATAGGAAGAAATTATGATTGTCATAGAATAACAATTTTTGTAATTGTCGGTGGTTTCTTATTTGGGTAATGGGTAAACTAGATCTCGAGCCTTTACGTATTATTATTATCAATTAGGGGGTAAATAAAGTAAGTCAATAAAATGAAACTTTTGTCCCGTAACTTGCATCGCTTTAGATTTCATTCATTCATTCATTCATTTACGTTTTGGGAAGGAAACAAATGTACACACACATACCAAAAAACCAAGAAAATGCATGTGCGTTTACTTTTTTAAATCCTCAATGTGTATTATCGACAGACAGATCACACACGTACGAATTACGGATTATGTGCAATGTACATACGTAACGTACTCGCACACATATAGATACATAGATAAATAAGTGTTCCCTTTGCCTTTGCCTCATCTTCAATTACTATTATCTGCAGTGCAAAACACGCACGGATTTTTTATCTTCCTCTTCCCATTGTTTTTTCTTCCATCTCCCACAAATGTGTCTCGTGCTCAAAAATCTCTGAAATTTAAAATAAACCAAAAAGCAAAGTAACACATACACATTTTGCATTCGCACATTACTCACATGCCTATGTACATATGCATACAAATGTACAATGTACACATGTGTTTATTTCTATATATTTCAGTCATATTTTCAGGTATTGTTCAGCGGCCACAGTATATCATCTTTGAGCTGAGTATCACATGCACTTGCAATAAAAACATATTTTTCCTCCTTTTGCAACGAGAGTAAGTAAAGCGGACTCTCGGTAATTCTAATTGCTCGATTTTTGCGTTGAAGCTGAACGCACATTTATATCTATTACCGTCGTTAAACGAAACTAGTGAAAAGACAGCAGTATTTATCATGATCTGGTTCTTCAAATCTCATTTTATTATAATTTGCTCTCATTTTTTATTGGACAAAAAATCCGTCATTTTTAGAGTACAGACACAGAGAGAAAATAAGTGTGTAAATAAACGTTTTTTTGTTTTTCCATCTCATCTTCTCTCCCTGCTATTATGAAACTGGGACAATTATACCTACTTGTAACAAAGTGTAACTAACAATAAGTTTACACTTCCATAATATATGTATTATGTACCTGTTATTCTGTCTTAACGCATATCACAATTCCATTATTCGATACTAAATAATAGCATAAATAATGTTTTCCTCAAAGTATTAGTGCACAACAAATTTTAAACTGTTGATCACAATTTTAATCATTTCATATCAGCAGAAGAGACAGTTTTAATCATAAAAGGATCATTTAGTCGGAGTATCTGAAGATGATGTACAAAGATACACTGCAGATTTGTCTTGAAATGTAACTTATTGTGAGTAATTCCATCTTCATCGTAACAGTGATGCTAATAATAATATTTCATCAGCCATTAAAACCACTGCGGGATGATCGATTGTGTGGTGAGTTATGATTGTGTGTGTGTGCAGTGTGCAGAATGTAAAATGCGAATTTTGTGCCTGCTGGTGTTGCATCGTAAGTAAATTGTAAGTCATTTTTGTTGAAAATTATTATCATTTGTCACACTTACAAAGTATTCCGGTGTATGGCATGTGTGTGTAATGTATGTATATAATATGTTGTGCTATAAAAGTTTATACATTTCTTGCTTGTGCCATTCCATGCTTGTGTGTATGAAGATGAAATACTAATCTCGAGGGAGAAAATATGTATAGCAATTACTTTAAAACACAAAATGTGGAAGAGATACATATAGAAGAAAATGCTTAAAAAAAGTAAAAAGTCATCCCTGTATAATAAATTTACAATTTACACGAATGAGGATTTTTTTACTGCAATAAAACGAAACATGTAATCTGTATGTATGCACATGTGTGTACATTTGCGAGCATGCCAATGTTTTAAGTTTTAACTCACATAGTCTATTAAGTAAGATTAAGAGCACTTTTACTATACGCACAAGTACATTAAATGGGAAAGGATATTAATAATGCATCGTCTTCATTCATCATCATAATATGTAATGTATTACATGTTGTGTTTTAAGTTAATACGTTACGACTGGAGTTTGAAAGTTGGCCAATATAATAGAATAGTAAATTAATCTCTTGTTTCAGAGGCAATCATCCGTCGTCGTCGTAGATGACTATGTTTGAAGAGGACATATTAAATTATTGTTTAGATGACGAAGGAGAATATTTAATACTTACCTGTATGCATGTAGAAATGTACTTAGATTGTGTTGATACTTGTGCACAAATCACTGGCATTACGCTTCCTTCCATTAGTTAGTTACTACTTCTCCTTGTAATAAGATTATTACACATTTTGAGCACATACAGTTAGACATTTTGCAAAGGTACTTGTTTTTCTCTCCAAATGCAGTAGGCACACTGTACAAAATAATTTACAGTGAATAGTCATATTTTCAAAACAATATTTTCTCCATTTATGTAATAGCTGGTTATAAAAAGCATAAACTGCAATGCTTTTCAGTGACTTGAAAATGACTAAATACTAAACTCATTGATTTCATATACGTAATTAACGGTTCCCATTTTTGAGATTAAAAACTTTGAATAAGTCCTTGTAGCTTCAAAGCAAAAATTGAACTTTTACACAATTAAATGAAAGAATATTTTTTTCAGAGGTTTTGCAAAAAGTATTAAGCAACTCGCAACAATATTATGACGTTTCAAAGTTCAAACTTGTGCAAAATTGCCATACTTCTAGTAACAATAGATAGTCTCCCTGTTGAATAACAAGAGTGACTTGATAAAACTATGTTTGAATGAATTAAATTACACTATTTCCCATTTTATATTATGTCATACTTGTAATAATGTTGTTGTTGTTGTCATTTATTTCTTACACATCTTTGTTCAATTCAAGAGGAACACACTCCAAAAACTGACGTGTAAAAAGTGTCTCGCTCCAAGACATGAGAAGAATCTATGTCACTTGTACAATTATTTACTGAAAATTTAATACAATATACAATACAGCGAGACATTGAGGCAAAATAATTTAAACTTTTGCAATTGTCCAAAGTGTGAGGATTTTTTAACTATGCATATCCGATTGTCAAGGGCTCAAGGGAAAAGGATTGTCTAAATCGTCATCATAATAATCTGTAATAGTCACGTCAGAGAACTTTGTATTTCTATGTAGTACCATAATGTGTATCAATATGCTGCGTATAATATGTATGTAATATGTACGGTGTATGAAGCCCAAGAGTTCAGCTTTAACAAAGCTAACGAGTAGCATGTTGAGGTCGTTTGCGTCCGATTTGGATGAAACTCATAGGGATTGTGCATTGACACCTCAGGAATTCGGTGGTACCAATATCTCGATCTAACCATCACAGGTTCGTGAGAAATTTTGAAAAAACTTTTTCATAATTTTGAATGAAAAAATACAAAAGCCTGCATCTCTGCTTAAGAGAGGCTACGAGCTTCCTCTCTCCCAACCGAGCAATGTAGGCTAGTGGTTAAGTTCTCTTACTTTTGCTCATTTTCATTCTCATTGGGTACGGAGTTCAAATCCTCCAAGGGGCATCAACTTTTTGATACTTTTTAAAATGTTTTTGAT